>JAXGGA010004210.1:0-91295 GCA_038373865.1 Uloborus plumipes | reverse complement strand
AACAAGGAGTTGTTCAAATATGTTAGCGACTAGAAATACCATCACATCAAAGCAATCACTATGAAGGGAAAAAAAAATACAAAAAACCCACAGCACAAAACATTTTTAAAATTTAGAAATATTATCAACTTAAGTATTTAATAATTAAAGAAGACTATCAATAACTGATAATTATAAGTAAAAACTCAACAATCCGAGAAATAAAAAATATGTTAGTTTATTGACTTTGATGATTATAATATCTCTCTGTTCATATGAAGAGGAAACAAGTTTCAACATTTGAAGTTCGGCCTTTTTACAGTTAATGAGAAAAAATTGGGGTAAAAATGAATTGATCTATGAAACAAGTTAAGTACAATAATGTTCCAAACAATAGATTTAAGCAGACCTTACATTGGGGGCTCAATTGCCAACCCCCGGATTTTAGAAACATTTACTTAACTATACGTTTAGCTACTTCTTTCCTGTAAAATGTATAGAGTACATACCTTTTAGAAAAAGGAACAACAGAAATATACTTTTTTTAAAGGTGAACTTAATTCTTACACTTTTCTTCATTTAATACTGTGCAGCTCCATAAAAAATGAGATATGAAAAAATTAGTCTCCATAGTGACCCGAATAAAAAAAAAAAAAAAAACTATTTCTCCTTTTTTTAAACATAAAAGTTATATTTTTTAAAGCTTTGGTAACATCAATGTTTTGAGAAATAAAAAATATCTGCATTAGTAACTAAGCAACACAGAAAGAAGAAAAATTCTATACAGTAAATAGGAACACAACAATTTGGAAAAAAAATCAACAACTTTTATTTACATTCCCCAACTGCAGCAACCTTGAATATTTCAAAAATAGAAGGCACATTTTTTACACTCATATTTCATACAGAATTTACAACGGCACAAAAAGCCATGCACTACAAATGTACAACCTCATTTTTCAATGTGAGAAACTTTAGAGACAAATGAGATCAATAAGATTATCTTTTGGTTGAGTCATATGATCTGGGAAAAAATCTATTAATTGATCAAATAATTGGCTTCTATGCTTGAAAGTTTCCTCCACGCTTAATTCATCTAAAATAAATCCAAATATTAATTTAATTTAATGCATTAATTGAAATAAATTCGATTACAACAATGAACAACAATTTGTCAAGTACATAGCTAAGTATTGCTAGTAAAACTATGGTGTGGAATGCCTCCCCCCTCGAAGTGTACATGACACAAGACATGGACACGGATCAGCAAAGAAGCTAAAACACAATTACATCAAAAACACACAGAAATCTAAAATAGAAATACTGTTATTTCTGGAAGAAACGCTGCATCCCCCAAAAAGTGAACCGGAGAAAAGAAATGCTCAAAAGCGCCGCATCGCCGAATGTAATCGTCGCCGCTATAATTGCTGACACATCATGACTTATGTTGTTTCATTATCCACAACTCCAAAGCGTCCTCCAAGGCGGGCCAATTCACGGTACCACTCCTTTTGGCTCTTTTCGATTTCGGCATATTCTCCAACTCAATTTTCTCCGCACGCCACCGTCGAACTAACCATCGAACGCAACGTTCGTCAACTTCGAACTCTCGTTCGGCAGCTCTGTTTCCTACGAGTTCCGCCCGAGCAACAACGTTAAGTTTAAAATTAGCAGTGTAATTTTTATATCGCTTGGGTGCCATAATTTCACAAGAAAGAGCAGTAAATTAACCAATTCTAATTACCAACTACAACCACGTGCACGTGTGTAAAAATGAGAGCTGTAGGTAGGGTAGGTAGACAGAGAACACGTTTCCACAGTGTTGCCAGATTTTTTAGACAAATACGATAAACTGAGCGGCAGGGCGTTAAAAAAAAAGCTTTGGGAAGGATGAATGGTTGAATAATAAACTGCGCGGCGTGAAAAAAAAAAGTTGATCAGAATCACCGCATCGGCAGAAACGCCGCAGTTCAAAAAATGTAACTTTTAAACTCGTAAGCGCCGCGGCGCGTCTTCCGCAAATTACGGTAGTATAAATATACACAAGCAAAAAATCTAAAAGTACTAAAATTATATAATATTAAAAACATTTAAAAAGTGAAATTTCATGAGAAAAGTTTCCTCTTTGTCAACCCTATACAACTTAAGATGTGTTTGGGCCTTGCTGGATGTCAACTTGCTTGAAATTTTATGCCAATAAGAGCAAGGGTCCTAGCTTGTTCCCTACAAACACGGGACCGCACCTTAGCCACAATGGGCGAGAGTAATGATTCAACATGTGGGGATTTTTTCATGAAGAAACTGTTACTCACATTTGATGTGATTGAGAAGTGCTTTTATCCTATAAGTATCCCTCGGCTTGGTCATCATTTAATCAAACCTTGGAAGATACTCATTATGTTATTGCTGAATTTTACTTCAGCTACTAAGCTACTATTATGTTTTAAGACTACTGTTTGGGATAAGAACAATAGATTTCTGGCCACAGCGCTTGGTTTGATTGATCACCCCTCTCCCACACGCCACTTCATTGACTTCTAAAGAAGTAAATTCATTTTTTTTAAAGCCATTTAATTATAATGTAATACATGTTTCGCTTATTTCATGCTCTATGGCAAAAGTACTTCAGTGCCAAATGCAGAATTCATGTAATGCAAATTTTTAAATTAACCTAATGTATTCAGGCTTGCCAACCAGAAGTGTTAAATGATGCTCTATTCAAGATTTACTCAGGATCAAAGGTTTTGCTGAAATGTATTAGTAAAATGAGCCATTCCCTTTCCCTTTTTCTTGTGTCAAAATTGATAGAAAATATAAAACACTAAAATAAGAAATTTAAGTTGAAATATATATCCTTTAGTTGATCAACATCAAGAATGAAAGGAAATTTTAGATTCGTATAAAGCATGTTATAAACTGTACAAATGAGGAAGATAAAAGGGCAAAAAGATAAAAACTGATTTTAAAAAAGGCATAAATTAGTTAAAAAACAATTTTGAGAAAATATAGGTTCCTCAAGATTGAGAGCAAGAATCTGAGAGAGTGTTACGCCTGTGATTCATGACGTCTCAGATTTTTCCAAAAAATTACCAAATGTTTATTATCTTATTGAAAGACCAAATCCAGAATGTTTTGCTCTAAATTTGAGTTGTTTAGTTTTTATAGACCCCTAACGATAAAGGTGCAGCATCGAAAATTAAGCGGATTTTCAAGACATGGAAGTTGCTGTGAGCCAAAACTCTTACCAGGAACTGTTTAACTCCAATTTTCTTTTTGTACATGGAATAAAGAAGGTTGAAACTTTACAAAATGAATGTTAAATTTGTGGTAAGTTGTTGCCCTAAGGTCAGTGAAGGCCCTCAAAACAAAGTATTTTTGACGTTTTTGAGGTCCAAAAACAGCTTGTACATTTCAGTTGGCATGGCAAAAGTAGTGTCGTTTGAAAGACCAGTGTGAGCACTTTAAAATAATGTATAAATAACCGAGGAAAGTTCAACGTGCTTTTAGTTGTGCAAGGCCGAAATATGAAAAATGTCATATTTAAAATTTTTTTTTACAAAAAATGTATTTTTTCCTGTGCATTTTTTGTAAAAAAATTTTAAGCATTTCGCCTCAAAGGACTCAACTATTCTGTTAAGACAAAGAATGGAGTATGACATTGGCAAAAAAATATTTCAATATGTTGTTGGCAGAGGAAGTTATGACTGTTTGAATATTGGTAAAATATGACATTTTTCATATTTCGGCCTTACGCAACTAAAAGCACGTTGAACTTTTCTCTGTTATTTATACATTATTTAAAAGTGCTCACACTGATCTTTCAAACAACACTACTTTTGCCGTGCCAACTAAAATGTACAAGCTGTTATTGGACCTCAAAAACGCTAAAAAACGTCAAAAATGCCTTGTTTTGAGGGCCTTCACTGACCTTATGGCAACAACTTACCACAAATTTAACATTCATTTTGTAAAGTTTCAACCTTCTATATTCCATATACAAAAAGAAAATTGCAGTTAAACAGTTCCTGGTAAGAGTTTTGGCTCACAGTAACTTCCATGTCTTGAAAATCCGCTTCATTTTTGATGCCGCACCTTCACCTTTAGGGATCCATAAAAACTAAACAACTCAACTTTAGAGCAAAACTTTGTGGATTTGGTCTTTCAATAAGATAATAAACATTTGGTAATTTTTGGGAAAATATCTGAGAGGTCATAAATCACCTCATAATGCTAGGCGTGACAGTTTCTCAGATTCTTGCTCTTAAATACTGTTGTCACAATGATCATTCAATTGCTTTAATTGTAGCATAAATACCTTTCACTTCACTTTCTTTTTCTTTGAATAAGTTAAAAGCCAATAGCTGGAACTAAATATGATAAAAGAAAAAAAACAACAACATTAGTTATTTTTGTGTATGCACTAGAAAAGAACGCTCACAGAAACAAAGATCTTAATTTACTTACTTCTTTTGTTTCATCAGAGTTTTTATGATCTATTGTACTAGCAAGTTCAGTTTGTAAGTAATGCAGAGCTTCAATTTTGTCTTTTGCAGCTATTTCTTGAAACTTATGTTGACGAATTATTCGGGAGCACTGTCTAAGTAACATTTCTTTCGTTGGGCGGTAAAGCTTTAAATCAGAAAAAAAGGAACATACTTTTAATGTGACTTCTACATGACTAAAATGAATGAAAACATACTATTTAATTTTGTTGTTCGAAAACTAATTTTGCCAATAATTTTTTTTTTGTGAGACGAAACAAGAGCATTAACAAATGAGTTTTCACAAAGAAAAAATTATGCAGTGACTTAGAAAAAACTAGGAATATTTTATTTGCAACAATAAATTTCTATTTTTTGTGTAAAGACTTCTAATTTACAAAAGTAAATCAATTAATAAAAATAAATAAATAAAAATGCAAGTTCAACATGAGGATAATTGCAAGTGCCGCAATTATCATCATGGGAAGGAACTTTAGTCTGAATCATCTGAAAGTTCAAACTACGAAAGTTTGAATTATAAAAAGCGGACTGCATTTTTACAAAATAATAATAGAAAAAGGAATAGTAAACAAAATAGGTATAAACATGGAATAGTAGGATAGAATGTTTCTTTCCTAATCTTTCACTTAAAAATGCTCTACATTTTAAGGAGATATGCCTCTTTCTTTATCTTTTTTTTATAAAATGTTACTAGATTTGGAAAATAAAGTGTTTACTACATTTGGTACATGTAGTGAACCTCTGATTCCGAAATATACTTTTTGCAGTTAGGATAGGTAAAGAAATTAATTCTCACTACTTAAAATACCATTTCGTTTTTTCAAATAAGGATTCTAGGAAAGATAACAGTCAATTTAACTTGGTGCTTACACTGATAAAGTCTGGACTTAAAATAATTATATTTTTTGTTGTTTAATACCTTTAGATATTAAGATTTCTCATAGAGAAATATGGTTTGTCGCCGCTAATTTTGATAAATGTTAATATTAAATACAATAAAAAATTATGTGATACAATTCCATGCTGAATCCCCCCTCCCCATTTCAGATTAATTTTTCCCTCATTTATTTCGAGGAGCTTTATGAAATACTTTTTAAGAATCTTAAATATAGAGCTCTTAGAGGAAATACATTCTTCTTACTCTTCTTTTTAATTTTATTGGCCGAATATGCTGGAATATTTTTGAAATTTGAACTAATGTTAAACATTTGAAAAAAAAAAAAAAAAAAATCCTAATTGTTTTTGAAAATCTTTAATAATGTATATTGGCCAAATCACTATTCGTTGCATCCCTAATCATAATGACAATTTTGAATGTAGGCTCCTCTGAAGCAGACATGAACTTTGTTATTATCATTGCTCTCTGGTACTTTTAGCTTCTCTCTCATCTAATGCTAATAACACATAAAGGGTCCATATTCACAGTATTTTTATGACGAGTTACTTGTATCGTTTTGAAATATAAACTACTTCAGAAGCAGTAATATTTAAATGGTGCTGATTACATTAGCACACTAATAAATCCCAGAGATGAAAAATTATTAGCTTTTAGTAACAATCGTTTAAAATCTTAGATGTGTTGATATATATGTGTATTAATTAATTTATTTTATGGAGCATTTAATTGAAAATTAAGGTGAAGTTTCCTAATGGAAGCATAATTCTAATTTTAAAGCACATTTATACACTAAAAAGAATGAAATTAAAATACTTTTGCGGACAAATAGAACAGTTGGAAATTGCTCTAAAAAGTTTTAAAAAAATCTTATTCTTTGAAACTTTCGAATAAAAGTCTTGAAGTCAGCCCATAACTATAAGTAAAATGATGTTTAACCATATTTTGACAACACTTTTTAGAAAAACCATTCAAAATTAAGAACAGAATATTTGTATTGTTACATTAGTATGTGGTTATTAATGCAATGTATGCTAATGATATTGAAGAACCATTAAAATGCAAATTTCCAATTGAATTGCAGGTTTTTGAGCTAAGTCTTGTCGATTGTGTTCAAAGAATAAAGTTATTTTTTACTTTTTAGAGCAATTTCTTACTGAAGTCTGTTCTATTTTTTCCCTGAAAAGATTTTTTTACATAACTACTATATAAGGATATTGCGTATTTTGAAGTAAATGAAACATGAAAAGATGTAAAACTTTTAAAGAAAAGAACATTTAATTCTAGGTAAATTAATTTTAGAATTCAAGTTAAAACTATGATATTAATTGGTTTTCGGTTGGATTTGTGGGACTCATAAAAAAAAAAAATCTTGATACTGTCACTTTCTTCTCAGAAGCATCTAATTAAATAAAATGAAGAATGAAATAACAATGTTACGAAAACTTACATGTAATGACCAAAAGTCATCTAGTCTCATTTTCAGAGAGTTGGATTTGCCTGGATTTCCTCCAAATAGGTAATGAACCTACATTTAAAATAACCTAATAAGTAACTAAAACAAATCATATGAATATAATATTTAGTTTCTGAGGTGCAGTGTGGGTGGATTTTGTTTAGATTTGATGCTTTACAAGAATTTGTATCCAAAATTTCATATTTACAAGCCAGAATGTTTTTCAAACCAGCATATTTTTTTAGAAGAAAGAGTTTACTTTACAAGCTCAGAGATGCAACAAAGGGGGGGGGGGTTTAAGGGCGAACCCCCCCCCCCCCAGAAGACTATGATCTTTTTTCTGATTCATAAAGGTTCAAACTAAAAAAACAGCATATTTTAGTCGATGGGTCGACGTCGATTGCTCAAAGATGGTTGAAGATCGATGGTCGATTAATTTTCACTTCGAATGGCCGATGGGAAAGCTTAACAAATGATGGCTGAAGCGGGCATTTCAAACACTTTTAGCAACATAAAGATGTATGCAGTACATTGCAGAAACCTATTACAAGCCATATTTTTAAAAAAATAAATGGATACATAAAGTGTTGTAATGAAAAGTGAAACCAGTATTTAAATGCTCAAAGCTGAAAAACAGAAGTAAAACAAAACTTTATCTAGATATTTATTGCATTAAAAAAAATTAAAATATAAGAATGGAAACTGGAAATATTATTACCGAAAAATAAACTGTCAGATTTCATGAAAGAGAAAAGCTTAAGGTCGTTTTTCTACATTTTTATCAAAATAAATAAAAAATATGGACATAGCCTAAGTGGGGAACAGAAGCAGTCTCTCATGTTAATCCACTTCTTAACAGCACAAAATGTGGCCTAAATGCATGTATGTAGCTTTAATTTTAAGGGTAAGTACTTAAAAATCATCCTATCTACAAAAGTTCACAACGATGGTCAACAAAAGCGTTTTTTCAATTTCAAAAAATTTCTTCTGAGGAATGCACCATGGCCCCCTTTATTAACACAAACGAAAATCATCTAAAATTGCATTTTGGAACTTCAATTTCTGAAAGCTGCTATGGGAAAGTCCCTGAACTCTACCCTTTCCCGTAACGCTATACTAAAAGATAGCCCATAATCGGGTTCAGAAGATTTCAATTTCACAAAAATTCTGAGAAGCTCTACGAAATTTCTTCTTTTCAACCTCATTCAAAGTTCTTTCACAATTGCATTATAAGAGTTTAATTATTTAAAATAAGGAAAAGAGGCCCACCTCTTTCTCATCATGTTAGAGAATCGTCTGCAATTGCGCTTTGAAACTTCTATTTCGAAAAATTGCAGTGGGAGAGTTCTTAAACACATCCCTTCCATTGACGTTACCAAAATAGTATCTTCATGTCTTATGTTTTTTAACTTCCTGTGGAGGGAGGACTCTACTAACATCCAGCGCTGGATCTATAAGGGAGTCTTTTACTTCCCCTTAGCCATACGGAAGAACAATACGTATATGTTCCCCGGGTGGCAACTTCTGTGGGGCAACAAATTCACCCTATTTCTATGTACTGTCGTCCCCGCTTAATTGGGTAATGGATAAACGAATACCCCGCTTATTCGAATAAAATATCTCGGAAAAGAATATTTCCCGTCCCGTTGACGCAATGTTAAGTATCCCCGTTTAATCTAATAATATTTCTCGGAACCGACAGTATTCGTTTAAACAGGGCCGACGGTATGCTTTTTCCCAATGAAAATTGATATGCAAACTTCAACTATGCTAGGTTAGGGCAGCAAGAATTTTTAATTGGCTGAAAAAAACCAATGATCAGCCTCTGCTAATATCATCAAAGATCCTTCAAAACTACGTTTTAGGAACGTTGATTTTCAAAAATTGCTACGGGCGAGTCTAAGAGTCTCAATCTTTCCTCATTTGCTATATCATAGTTGGGGCCTACAATCGCATTTTAAAGATTTCAATTTCAGAATATTTCCAAGGGAAGTGCATTCCTGAACCTCCCCACCACCAACATGATTGAAAGTCTTCTAAAACTTTTTAGGATTTCAATTTTTTTAATTTTCAGTAAGAGGTCCCTTACACCCTCGGAAAAAGAGGAAAGGAAAGAAATGATCTAAAATTAATTCTTTAGAATTTTAATTTTGAAAAAATGCCATTGAAGAGACCTCAAATTTTATCTCTTTTCTTAATGTAATCAAAGACGGTTCACAATCACATTTAAAAGACAAACTACATATTAATAAGTTCTTTTTAAGATTTTAAAGACAAGAAAAAAAGGAAGTTTTACGGATTTTAACCAATTACAGGGAGGGTGAAGCTGAATTTGAGAAAGTATCGAGATTTTCATTTTATGCCAGGGAAGAAAAATTATCGAAAATTTTGTCCCATGACATTTGATCCCTTCACTTTCAACCTTGTTAATTGCACTTCATAGCTCAACTAATATGCTAATATATACGGTTGTTATTATGTTAAACGTATTATCAGAAAATTATGTGTTAAAACAATTGTTTGGGAAAATAATCACAATTCGGACTATAGACCGGGAAAACAAGTATGGAAAGTAAATTAGCAGCATGAAAAAAAAGTTAAAAGAAAGGCAACAAATCGACGCGAATATCAAACTTTGCTGGATTTCAAGTTTGGCGGATTTGTGGCACTCCACTGTATTTTATTCTGTGAAGGAATCATAAGGAAAAAAATTACATAGTTTCCAAAAAAACATTAAAAAAAAAATTAAGAGTTTTTTCAGGATCTTCATGTTGCTTGATGAAATTAAGGGTATTTTAAGGGTTTTTTTTAAGGAAGTACTCTTAAGTCAAACCCAGCTCTTAATTTGATAAATATGTTTTCTAGGATATATGGGGTAAGTTTTTGTGAGTGCTTTTATCCAAGTTAAGTTGTTACATTAATATTCTTGCAATGTTTCTAATGTTTTTTTATGCTACTGGTGGAGGTGTTCTCTTTGGAGTTTTACTATCATTAATGCTAACTAACCACCACAGGTACAACTAACACATTAAAATATAAGCCTTACTTTTTTTACATGGTCATAAACAAGTTGATGTGCAAACCTCGGGCATGGTTCTAAAGGACGTTCAGCTTTGCTAGAGTTTTCAATCTCTTTAATATCACTTTGATAAATACAAGACCTGAAACAAACGAAAACTTATGTAACTTGTAAGAAGACTAAAAGGGAGTTAAAATTCTTAAGGATGGCGATTTTTATAGCCCACAAAGAGATTATTTAGAAAATTAGATAACTAAAAGTTGAAAACCAGTATTTAGAAATTTGCTAGATTTAACTGCATTATAGCTAAGGTCGAAATTTCACTAAAAGTGTTCGATTGAACAGTAAAATTTAGAAGAAAAAAAAATTAGTTCAATAATGTTCTTAAACTACAACTAATAATGCAACAATTATTACAACATGCCCAATTAATAAATACAGTCGGATCTTCATACATCAAAAATTTCTATTTTTAGAATAATTAACAAATCTCCTTGTTCATTACACAGAGAAACTTTATTTATGTCTCAAAAATCTCCATTCATTAAAATTTTTTTAGACATAGTGGATCATTTTATTTAACTTTAGAGCGTTTGCTTCACAAAAATTAAAAGTGAAGAATAAAAGGAAGCTCAGTGATAGTCACTACAAACTCCACAAGTCAGTTCAGGAGCTGATGGACAAACAAATAGGTTAACTTACAAATTTTAGCACGAAGCAATCAACTCATTTTCGATTTTGTATTGCAACTTGTTCTATAAGATCAAATTTCTGGTTATTCCTTTTTTTTTTCTGTTGTTTTTTGTTCCCGAATATGCTAAGCTTCAGTAAAATGCAGAAGTTTTCAAGTCAAAAAAATTAAAGGCTAGACATTAGAAACATTAGTTTCTGGACTTCAGTTCATAAAAAATATTGCTGATAAAACTTTTAGAGTATTAAAAAATGCAAACATTGCTTTGATAAGCATATTACAAAATAGCTGCTCAGCAAGACTTTTGTAGTTCTTTCTTTTTTTCGAAAAGAATGCAGCTATGATCATTGTAACCATTGACTGGATTACTGTATATTTAAAAGTAATAAACAAAGTTTTTAAATTAATTCTTTTTCTAATAATTAAATTTCATGTAATGCAATTCAAAAATGAATTAGAAACCGAGTTTTGTATTTAAAAAAAAAAAAAACTTTAGGTTTAATGTATTAGGAATAATTATGATAAAATTAAGCTTGCTTCTATTCATCAATTTTTTTCCTGGCAAGTTGCTACTTCAACATATGGAGGTTGGACGTTGAACTGTAGTTAAATCTTTCTAAATAGTAAAAAAATGTAAGCAGAAATGAATCTTGTTACATGAAGTTAAATTTAGATTGCTAGTTCCTATAAATACTTAAATGAAATTTTGACTGTTTAGAACTGGTTTAGATGAGAAATGAGTAAAATTGGACAATTTTTCAGCTTGGTGTGTTAGAAAATATAGTTATATTTTGAATTTCCTCACTTTAGTGTATTAAAAACAAGACGGTTTGGTATAATCCGTGCTGGAAAAAACCAGGGGAAAATCTTGAAAAAACTATTCAAGACGAAATATTTTGTCATATTTTGTTCTGTACATAAAAAATTCTAAATTAAAAATGCTGAAGTTGACAATAATTTGTAAATAATGTTTTTTCTTTTCATTTAAATGAACATTTAAAAAATCTAATAGCACACATACATAATTATTAGGGAAAAGGGAATAAACATAATCCAGAAATTAAGCTTCATTTTATCAGATAATATTGAAACGAAATTTGTACTTGTTTTTACATTAATGTAAACTTAAAGTTGAGTTCTTTTATAAACACTGAATAAATATTTTTGAGCGGGTGAGTATCAAAATGATGAGGGTGAAGTTTGTTATTACACAACATAAATCTAAAAAAAAAAAAACAATAATTAATGGCAACTAAGCAAAGTTGTAGAATTGCATATAAAACAGAAATGGGCAAGTTCCAGAGACGGATGCAATCAGACTTCGAAATAGAGAGAAAAAATCGGGGATGACACATAAAAAAGACTCAATTACATACTATTTTAAGCTATTCATAAAAGTTGACAGGTACGATCAGTTTTTTCCCCATTTTCAAGGACCTTGCAAGAACCCATCAGAAAAATCAAGTCAAATACTTTTAATATTTTTCAAGGTTTCATTAGAGAATCAAGTACTTTACCAGGGCCCCCGATTTGGCAAAATAAAATTCAAGAACTATTCAAGGAGCCCAATTGAGTTTAAGAAGCAAGAGAAATGTAGATGCAATAGTATACATAGCTTACATACAAGATTGATTTTTTTCACCAACGGAAGTAAAAAACAATAATGATACATGTTATAAGATGAATGAAAAATACCAGGGGGAGAGGAACACTTAATGCCCACAAAAGATTAGATAAAAATATGTACTTACCATTTATTGTTAATGATATCATACACCCAAAATGAATTTTTGACATATTCTTCTCTTTTGTCTTTATTAGAGCCCTAAAATTACAGAAAAAAATGTAAAGTAAATGACAAATAACACAAGCATTTTTAAATGTATACTTTGCAAAAAAAAAAAAAACCCAAGAAACTAAACAAATAAAATGAGGTAGCAAGTTGTAATTTGCATTCAAACATCAGTTTAAGAGTTCATACGACATAAGATAAACCTTGCATATGTAGTTTTAGACTTAAAGTTGAAGTAATTGCATTTTTAAGAGCTTTAATTACAGTAAAAATACTCCAAGCATTACTATTCAGACACATAAATACTTTTTTCTAATCTATTTATTTAACAGAAAATAACTGAGCAATAGAGAGCATAAAAAAAAGAGATTTTTTTTTAACATCAATTTTTTAATAGTGTAGGAAAGACGGAATATGTTATTCTCAGTTTGTGTGAAAAATTTCATTGATTGCAGTTAATATTTTCCAGTAGACTCTGGGGCCGTTCATTATACAAAGTTTGCTATTTTTCAATTAAAAAAAAAAAAAATGAATTCCTTAGTTCTAATAGGGCTAAAAAGTGGCCACATGATATCCTTAGAGAAAAAATGATACAATTAAAGAATTTTGTAGTATGAAAATCCCTATAAGCAACTGAAACCATTGACCCACATTAATAACAGTTTGCACACTCAAATGATACCCTATGGCAACTTTACGACAGTACTAGAACTGAAAAATCATATTCTTACTATCAAAAAAAAAAAAAAAAGAAAAAAATGGTAAAAATATTAAATTGCGTAAACGGCTCTAGAGGTAATTGAAGATATTAGCTCAGATCAATGAAATTTTGCACACATACTAACAATAACATACGGCAGCATTTTAGGCACTATTAAAAATTTGATACAAAATAAAACCTTTGTTCAATGCGCCCTCATACCTCATAAACATACTTCTGGGTACTTATTGAAATATGAGAAGAGCTGGTTTTGCAATAAATATAATAAAGTTTTTCAGTCTTTCTCTAATGTTATATTTCCTTTCAATCGAAAATTATAGCTAATTTATTATGAATTGGATTTATTTATGTGACAAAATTTGCTACTTGTAGGAGTTTTTCTTGCCTAATGGTTTTTCTTGATGCATGTTACATGAAAAAGTGAAATTTTAGGGTTCATTTTGTAAAGCTCCAAGTTTTTAATTAACTCTCTTCTATTTCATTATGTTGCATTTTTCGGATGACTTGAGTTCCCAAACTTCACATTTTGTTATTGTTTCATTGCTTGAAACTCTGAAACATGTTTGAAACATAACTGCCTATTCGTGCTCTATTTACATTGTTTTACTGTTGTTACTTTGTTGCAAAAAGGAATTTATTCACTTCATAATGTCAATACCATTTAATAGTGGGAGGGGGGGAGGATGAGGAAATTTCAAATTTTCTTAATAAGTAAAAATAAATAAACAACCCACTATTTTTAAAATTAATCATACATATTTATTACTCAATATTTCATTTCCTTTTGAATCAGTAACTGGTAATTTAAAAAAAAAAACATTAATTATAATAACACATGTCACAAAGGGGATAAAATATGAAATAAAATAACCATTCTTTAATTTCTGTAATTACAGTATTTATTGAAATTTCAATTTAAAACAAATATTTAATGGTAGTCATAACTAAATTAAGGACTGGAATTGTTTAAATACAAAATACATACGTTATTACAACATATGAGAGGGCTACCACCCTGGTAAGCTGTCACTCACCGTTCCTCAAAACTGTGAGCAGTTCCGTTCGGATCACCTCGCTGCCTTAACTCAATATACCAGATGTAAAAAACTGAAGGGGTAAGATTTAAGAAAAAACAAAGTTGAAAAAGAGGACCATCCTAATATATATAAATACATAATTGGCCTATTTAAAGTTTTTAGAAGAGGGCCCGTTCTGATGTTTCAGGAGAATATAGTTGAAAGAACTAAAGTAACTAAAACAAAAGGAGTTCAATATTCTAATAGGAAAATTTAAAAATAAAATAAAAAAAATTCAATTTTTCAGAAAATGTACTTTATTAACATAGGAAAACATATAATTCTGGAATAAAGACTTACAGATAAAACATGTATTTCATTCAATTCAGGATCAATTGTAGCTCTTTGAGTAAAGCCTGCAGGTGGAACTAAAAACAGACAAAGAAATTAGTAACTGAAATCTGGATATATGGAGTATTTTGGTAGAGGATAAATTTTAATTTTTATTTATAAACAACAGTGTAGATTAGTCTAAAGCAAAATGAAGTTCAAGCTCTTTTTTTGCTTTTAAAAGACCCATACTGTTTGGACTGAAAATGATATATATTTTAAATACTAAAAGCTCAGTGTATGGACGAATGTATGTAATAATCTATGTGACTTTTACTTCACCCGAACATCAGTGAACTAACAATCAAACTAGGTATCATTAGATTCATAATTTTTCAGTCCTTATGTTTGGCTATTTTAAATAATTCTCCAATTTTAAATTTGCAGAAATATTAGTTCAAATGCAAATTCTTAAGCGCATCTGTACGAGCAATTCATGAATGGAAGAAACAGAAGAATTTGGCACAGCTCCTAATTCCTTCTTTGCTTCCATTCTAAAGTCAAACTTTCTTTTATCTCTATATACCTATCCATCTAGCTCTTTCTTTGTCTAATTTTTAAACATCAAAGTAAAATGTCAAGCAGAGAAAGCAAGTAACTTGAAAGGCTGAAGTAGTTTTATGATACTCCATACGAGGGAAAAAGTTGATCTTAAAAAAAGGTACGTGGCAAGCGTCGTCTAAGATCCAATGGATCCGTTCAAGTTTTCAGTGTACCGTGAAGCCTCTGAAGTACATTATTGGAAATTCAATGGTAGTAGAAGTGCTCTACGTTAAAAACCAAAATACACCGCCGAAGATGAAGTACAGCAACCCGCTGCAGACAGGCTGCACAACCTGCCTTCCATGGCGACTAGTATATTACAAAAACAGCTGCTGATTGACTTCATAACACTTCCATCAATTTTTGACTTTATCCAACACTCCCAAGTAGTGTAATTTGGCTGTTGACTTAATTATTTTGGTCAATAAATTTATACTTAATATTTTATAATATTCCAATGAAACAAAGAACACAATTTTCATTAAAAATAACATTTATATGATTTCAAAATTTCTACACATATAATTTAGGTGCAGTGAATATTAATGAAATAAGGAAACTTCAAAAGATAGCCAAAAGAAAGTTACAGGAATCTATTCACTGTTCTTCTAGTCCAAAAATTGTATCTACTTCCACTTCATTTCAATCAGAAAATCACTTACAATTTGGATAAGGCAAAATTCGAGCATTATAAAGTTTTTTGCACAAATATTTCTAATGAAAATCCTTCTACATACTTCTCAAATGCAGATTAAAATTTCAGATACAGCTAGTTCGAGTTTCAGGTTTGGGATTTCAAGCAGAATTACACTCACTCTTGCTCAAATGTTTTCTAGGAGGTTTGTTTGATTTTTCTAATGGATGCTTCTCTTGTCATCGACAAAAACAAAATTTATGCTTAGAATTTTAGTCTCCGAGCTCATTTCAAATTTAAAGCTACTGACATGAAATTTTTTAGAGTTGGCCGAATTTTAAAGCTGGTTAATCTGCTAGAAAGTCATAAATATTCTCAGTGCTTAATGCGAGAGCCACATTTGTATAGTATACTTACAGAAACATTGAATGAATACATATTTAATATGATGATTTCTTGCTCATTTATCAGAGAATTTTCGAAATTTTGGAGCTTTTGTCAGATATATTCAGATGCAGCTAGTGTTTTCAGGTCAAAATCATGTTCATAACTAAACAACTGAAAGCAATGAAACTTAGAACATCATCCAACACTTGTTAATTCAGCAAAGTAAAATAATTATTATTCTCACTCCAAAGTTAAAAAGAGCATAAAAACTTTAAAGAATGCTAGTCTTCTTTACCTTCACAGTAGACAGCAACTCATTATATTGTTCAAAGTAATAAAATTAACATTGAGACTTGCTTACATACACTGAAGTGACAAAAGTCATGGGATACCTCTTAATATCGTGTCGGCCCTCCTTTTGCCCGGCGAAGTGCAACAACTCGACGTGGCATGGACTCAACAAGTCGTTGGAAGTCTTCTGCAGGAATATTGAGCCATGCTGTCTCGATAGACGTCCATAATTGTGAAAGCGTTGATGGGGCAGGATTTTGGGCACGAACAGACCTCTCGATGGTGTCCCATAAATGCTCAATGGGATTCATGTCGGGCGATCTAGGTGGCCAAATCATTCGTTGGAATTGTCCAGAATTTTCTTCAAACCAATTGCGAACAGTTGTGGCCCGGTGACATGGCGCATTGTCATCCATAAAATTCCCATCGTTGTTTGGGTACATGAAGTCCATGAATGGCTGCAAGTGATCTCCAAGTAGCTGCACATAAGCATTTCCAGTCAATGTTCGGTCCAGTCGCACTAGAGGACCAAGTCCATGCCATGAAAAAACAGCCCACACCATTACGGAGCCACCACCAGCTTGAACAGTGCCTTGCTGACAGTTTGGGTCCATGGCTTCGTGGGGTCTGCGCCACACTCGAACCCTACCATCGGCTCTTACCAGCTGAAATCGTGACTCATCGGACCAGGCCACGGTTTTCCATTCATCTAGGGACCAACCGATATGCTCACGTGCCCACGAGAGTCGCTGCAAGCGATGTCGTTCTGTCAGTAAAGGCACTCGAGTCGGTCTTCTGCTGGAATAGCCCAAGAAATCCAAATTTCTCCGCACAGTTCTAGCAGACACGTCCATTGTACGTCCCACATTGATTTCTACGGTGATTTGACGCAGTGTTGCTTGTCTGTTAGAATTTACGACTCTTTGCAGACGTCGCCGGTCTCGATCTTTAAGTGCAGGCGGTCGACCACTGCGCTGTCCATGGTGGGATGTTATGCCTGAAATTTCATACTCTCGGCACACTCTTGACACAGTGGATCTGGGAATGTTGAATTCTCTAACGATTTCCGAAATGGCATGACCCATGCGTCTAGCTCCAACTAACATTCCGCGTTCAAAGTCTGTTAATTCACGTCGTGCGGTCATCATCACGTTAAAACCTCTTCACATGAATAACTTGAACAGAAATGAAAGCTCTGTAAAAGCACTGCGCATTTATACCTGTTCTATGCGATGCTACTGCCATCTGAAAATTTGCATATTGCTATCCCATGACTTTTGTCACTTCAGTGTATAATAGAGTCTGATGATAAAGGTACAAGGAAAATAACTAAATTCCTTACCCTCTACATCTGTTCCATCACAAATTATGTGTATTCTGTCCGTATCCACATTATACGTGAAAAAGTCACTTAAATATTCTTTTGATCTTTGTCCAGCAAATATGTATAACAAACGTTTTTTCTACATTAAAAAAAAAATGAGATATAATTAGCTACCTAAAAAAAATAAAATAATTAATATTTCAGTTGAATTTATAAAGCATTCAACTGAATGCTTTATAAATATATTTCTATTCATATTTCCATTCTATTCATTTTCCATTCATATTTCTTAGAAAATAATAGCCTGTTGATTAGTTTGCAGTATGGTTTCAGGAAAGGTAAATTGTGTGCTACTAATTTATTACATTTTTATGACAAGGTCCCCAAGGCTGTAGATAACAAAAAGTGTGTAGATGTTGTTTACATTGATTTTCAAAAAGCTTTCGATAAGGTACCGCATGCTGCATTACTCAGTAAATTAGCTGATATAGGAATTGGAGGCAAAATTTTAAGTTTGGGTTAGGAATTGACTGATAGGAAGGAAACAAAGAGTAGTTGTAAGGGGTAACCATTCTAAATGGAGTGAGTTTTTAAGTGGGGTTCCCCAAGAATCAGTGTTAGGTCCACTTTTGTTTATTATTTTTGTGAATGATATTCATGAAAATGTTTCTGGAAACATGAATTGTTTCGCTGATGACGTCAAAGTTATGAGGGTTGTAGAAAATGATGAACAAGTAAATCAACTGCAAGAGGATTTGGATCATATTACTAAGTGGCAAACAAGTGGGGCATGCCAGTAAATGTTGGGAAATGTCAAATGCTGCATTTAGGTCATGGAAATAAGCATACAAGCTATTATTTACAGGGTTCAGTCATTAGTAAGGCAGATAATGTTATGGATCTAGGTGTCTTAATAAATCAAGACTTCAAGTTTAGTCAACACTGCATCATAGCTAGTAACAAAGCCAATAGGATGCTTGGGTTTATAAATAGATCTATTTCAAACAAGTCTGAGAAGGTTCTTCTGCCTTTATATAGAAGTTTGGTAAGACCTTATTTAGAGTATGCCGTTCAGTTTTGGTCTCCTTATCTTAAGAAAGATATTAATTTATTAGAAAGGGTACAAAGGAGGGCTACAAGGTTAGTGAATGGATTTTCTAATTTAGACTATGATTCCAGACTTAGAATGCTTGGCATGTATAGTCTTGAGCAAAGGAGAATCAGAGCGGACATGATTCAATTGTTTAAATTTATTAAAATGAAAGATGTTATAGGGTAAATTTTTGTACGGAAAGCAGGACAAGGGGTCATTGTTATAAGCTGTTTAAATCTCAGGCTAACCTGGAAATTCGGAAAAATTACTATTTTAGCAGAGTAGTGGGAATTTGGAATAGTTTACCAGAAGAGGCGGTAAGGAGCAAGGGAGTAGAGTTTTAAGAGGGCCATTGATCTTCATTGGGGTCTATAATTTGACTAGGACCAGTCCTGTTGGGCCTGTTGCTGGTCGTCACATTTGTATTTATATAGTAAGCTTGTCCGAGAAAGAATTGGGGCTTTCCTTATAGTACTGGTATAATGGATGAATCAGAAAAAAATTCCCCTTTCCTGCTTAGCTACCTTTGGGCATTTTCATGTGGTGACAGAATGGAGCATTTGGAGTAGTTTGTTAATTAGGCTTTTTTCCATAAATGCAAAAAAAAAAAAAAAGTTAGGATTTTTTTTGTCAGTAGCAAAAAAAAATATTTGTTGTAAGAATTACACAAAAAAATAAAAGCTAACAAGTGAAGAAAAAAAAAATCAAGGATAAGGAATATAGTACCTGTGGCAAAATGGGACTCATATGAGTTTTCATTACATCAGGCATTTTTCATCAAATAAAACTATTATTTTCATTAAAATTATTAACTTCTAGCTTTTTAGGCAATTCTTGTGACAATATTAGCCGTCACTTTCAAATACTAGTTAAAGTTACAGTCAGCTACTGTTGTAAGCGAGCATCTTAAGCTTAATATAATCAAAATAAAGTGAAGTCGTTAGGTCATTTTTAAATACCCTTGATTTTATCCAATAGGGGTGGTTCTGATGATATGATGTAGGTATGTGTCTGTAATTCAGTGGAAAAGTTTTGGCAGTAAATCACTGCTTTCCTTGCAATGTGAAAAGATGAAAACAATATTTCTTTTTTTAATAAAAAGTAAGAAAATTGATTTGTCTTGAATGACTGTGAGAGAGGTATTTTAATCTATCGAGAGAAAATTAAATCTAAGCCAAAACTGAAGGAGTTTTGAAGAATTTAGCACCAAAATGAAGGAGTTTGAAGGGAACTGCAGAAATTTTTTTTCAATGAAGGAGTAATGGAGGAGTTTCTAAGGTTTCTTTCTTTCAACAAACCCTGTTGAAAGAATTTTGTTTTTTTAGGCATGACAAATTTGTAATGAACATTGTTACTAAAGTACTGAATACATTTAGTGTTTGACAGTGAAATGGTTACTCAAAACTAAAATTGATTGTCATCATTGCATATTTGGAAAGATTTTTGCTAGGATGTCAATGATTTAAATCAATTGATTTCAAAAAAAAAAAAAAAAATCATTGATTTAAATCACTTTATTTTAATCCTTATAAAATTCTCTTGGATGATCCCAATTTCATTATTTTTGCCATTTTCTTTTAGAGCTTTGATTTCCATCCAATAAAATGAAAAGTAATCCCACTCATCCCCCCTCCACAGATGGTGGAAGGTTACAGTCCAAATAATATGTATTCATAAAATAGTGCTACTTGTTTTATCGAATGTGTGAAATAAAGAAAGTAGAGATTTTTGGGATAACATTAGAATCAGGGACGTCATTTCAAGTTTTTCCGGGGGAGGGGGGGGGGGGGCAAAGGGTAAAAACACAATACAATTTTACCAGAAAAAATAAAAACCACGCCCACTTATATGTAAATAGATTGATTTCTCAAAGTTAGGGGAAGGGGGGGGGGGGGCAATTGACCTACCCACCCCCAAATGCGGGGCCTGATTAGAATCCATATTTTTCAAGTTGTCCGGCAATGGAAAATCAATCGTATTTAGTTTCTTACATATAATTCGAAAACATGGGGGAGAAAAATAAAATTAAAAACTAAAAATTGTTTGGTAATGCAAAGTTGGTTTTTGATTAGTAACATTGAACATAAAACGAGCCACAGGTTAGCTTCATAAGCTTTTGGTAGGGCAGTGCTGTACTAATAAATGAAAAGAAAAATAACTAGAAAATCTTTAAAAAATATAAATTAGAAAAAGGGAAAATAAAAAATCTACACTTGCATACTTGTTGAAAGAACAAAAATATTAATCTTATATTTTTAAATGAGCAATTCTTGTATATATTTCGGATCTCGAAAACGGCTCTAACGATTTTGATAAAATTTTGTATTTAGATAAAGTTTTGGTTGTTGAGTTCATCTACAGCGGCGTTTTTTTTGTAAAAATGCGGGTTTTTGCAAAAAACCCCGTTTTTTTTGTGCCTTCATTACAAATTTGAAGAGATTTCTTCCACCATTTTCATTATGATTACTATTATTGTTACTGTTTCATAGCAACTACGTTTTATTTACAACAATGGGTTTCATATTTAATCACATCAGCCGTTACCATCGAAACTCAAAATCAGAGTTTCATCAGCGTAAATTTAAATTTTTATGGTATTTGGCAAATGAGTTTTGGCAACACGTTAGAATTGTTATTGTTTTTAAACAGATCGATCAAAATAAAGTTGTGGCCGAGCGGTCTAAGGCGTGTAGCCGATAACTCTGAGACAGTGGCTTCGACTCCTACCCTCGCTCCGGAGGTACTTTCCTCCCTTTGTGATATAACTCTTTCATACATTGTCTGTACAAGATATATGTAATAAAAATCATATGTAACGGAGGCAAAACACTAGATTGTAGTTCTCATCAAAAACCTGGGCATATAGCCTCAAACGAAATGAAACGAAAATAAAATTAATGTGGCGTGATTTTACAGTGTACATCGTTTAAATAAGGTGTTTTTTACGGCTGTTTTAAATGCGTAATTGTAACCAACGGCTTGAAAATGCTTTTCAAGTTCACCTAAATACATACTTCGAACTTTAGAAAAAAACATAATTTTACAAACCTCTTTTTTTTTTTTTAACCGAGCGAGACTTGGTCGCTAGGTACTGGGTTTAAAACATGAAGATAATCTCTAGGTCTAGTGAAATAGCGTTTTAAAAAAAGCTGTAGAAAGCTGCACTTAAAACGTTATGGAAATAACTGTTGCCCAGAAATAATATCTGTAGAAGCTAGTTAATTGCAAAAACTCAGGATTGCCAATGTTTAAAAGTGAAAATATGAAAAAAAAAAAAAAAAAAGCCTGTAAATTATAGGCCTTCGGGTTTATGAAAATGTTGCATAAATTGGTTAAAATGTTATTATTTCTCTTTTGTTTTGTTTCTTATTTTGCAGAAGTACTTGAAGGTTGTAATTTACACTGTAAGAAGTAAAATGTATTTTAAGTTTGGATTGTCGGATATTAGGTAATAAACTACTGTCAGGTAGGGGAGAGGGGGGCACATGTGAACAAAAATGATTTTTGTATATTTTTCATTATTAATTTGAGATATAAAAGAAACAAGTGCTATACATTATAAATCAAACATTTGCTAATATTTTCATGCAGTTACCTTCCTTCTTCAACAGAGAATTCCAGCCAAAAAATAAGACTAAATTTGTTAAATTTTGTTCACATCTGCCCCAGATACCTGGGATACACGTAGACACGGATACATAAATGGAAATAAAATACACCTATGCACATTTTTAAGTATACTGCTTATTGCACATGAACAAACACTTACAATGAAAATATCAAAGTATTTATTTAACATGATTAATCGACTCAATTCAATGAACATTGTAGCCTTCAAGTTTACAGAAAAAGAAACAGAAGATGCAGCGCGACATGTGCCACCTTAAATTGTAGGTGGTGGTAGTTTTAGCAGAGTATCATCAGAGTGTTTATCATCGATGTACTGTCGGCCCCGCTTAAACGAATGCTGTCAGTTCCGAGAAATGCTATTTGATTAAACGGGGATCTTTAACATTGCGTCAACAGCAGGGGGAATATTCGGTACCGAGATATTTTATTCGTATAAGCGGTGTATTCGTTTATCCATTACCCGATTAAGT
Organism: Uloborus plumipes; assembly: GCA_038373865.1. Lineage (NCBI taxonomy): Eukaryota > Metazoa > Arthropoda > Arachnida > Araneae > Uloboridae > Uloborus > Uloborus plumipes. The sequence goes on along the minus strand of JAXGGA010004210.1, from coordinate 68,462 downwards.
GGGGACGACAGTATCATCTGTTTTTGGAAACGTAAAATTTTCACCTATAGTGAATTTTTGTCTTTTTGGTAGTGAATTCTACCAGGACAAAGTCATTCACAGCTAAATTTTCTGGTGCAAGGTTGACTTCAGACAAATTTCTTGATAGTTGCAGTCTTCAACACTAATGTCGGACTCAGCGTCACTTACTTCAACTTTTAATTGTTCCTACTTCAACAGTTTTGCAAGTTTAACTTTCTTTTCTTTGCAACTCTTTCAGATTTTAATTAAATATTGAGTATGGAACTATTTAATTATTCAATATTTCTTAATTAAACTATTCAATAGATGAAAAAAAAAACAACTTTTGAAATATCAACTAAATATCATTATGGGGCACAGAGGAACTGTTCACATCTGCCCCTACATAATGTGCTCACATGTGCCCCTTACCTTAACTTAGGCCAAATTTGATAAAAAAAACCATTTTTTTTCAATTTAGAAAAAAAAAATAGTGCATGAAAACTTCCCTTATTAATGCCACTTTAAGACAAATAAAGTTCACATTGCAAAAAAAAAAAAAAAGTTTCGGATGTGTTTTTACTCTGAGAACTGGAACATAAAAGTATAGTGGCACCTTCCAAAACATAAGATCTTATGATAACTAAAAACAAAATGGTTTAGATCTTTGAAATTTCAGGCAGGATGTAGTACTTGTGTTACCATCTACATAAATTTTTTTTAGATTTTTTTTTCATATTAACTGAGTAAAATATTGTTTGTTCACATGTGCTCCCCTCTCCCCTACCTATTTGTAGTAGAACAAAATCGTAAATGACCCCTGAAATTTTTAAAAAGGCAATTGCGAGCCCTGTACGTATCTTACCAAAAAAAAAAAAAAAAAACCATCATCAGCTGGTTATTTCTCATCTCTACACTTTAACAGTTGTTGAATTTCTTAATTTCTTTCTTTTTATTTTCATTACAGTTGAAAAGTCAAATTTAATTTAAAAATTTGTGCAGATAAATTTTTCATTGTACTTCTCATTTTATTAAAATTTCATTGTAATGCTGCTTTATGTCTTTATTTTCTTGAATCTTTCTGTACAGTGTTTCATAATTTTGTTGATATTAAAAATGATTAGAATCATATGTGTTTGCATTGAATCTAGTTTTACATCATAGTTTTTTGGTGAAGCTTTACTTCAAAGGTGATTTTGTATTTTTAAAAACTTAAAGGTAAGTAGTCCATAAATGTAAATACATTAATAACTGAAGTTTCTATTTTTTTTTCTAAATAAAAAAAATTCCATTTTTTTTGTTTGAAAAAAAATAATAATTGATTGTTTTACACACTGATTTTTGAAGACCAGCAAAATTGTATCATATAAAAAAAAAAAAAAAAAAAAAAAAAACGAGTGGTGTAACCCCTCCTGCTTCCAAAGTATTCCCACAGGGTTTTATGGCAATCAATAGCATAATTTCAAAGGTAACTTTTAGGAATAAGGGAGAGGGGAGGGGGGGGGGGAGTTAGGGGATAGTTACTTAATCTATACTAATAGAGTATAACTTTGATTTAACGATACATGATTTATTGATTTCCTCATCTTCACAATGCATTTCACTAGTACGGATTTGATAGCATTGAATTTAATGCTAAAGCTTTTTCGATTTAACGATAGATTTCCTCAATTTAATGATAAAATCAGTAGCAGAAAAAAGTTTTCCTAACTGTTGGTGATAGCTAAAAACGTTCAGCCACTTGTTCGTTAGTCTATCTCTTTCCCGACACCCTAGATTGGTAGGTCCCCACGTGACAGGTAAAGAAGGACCCTCGGGAGTGATGTCTGTCTCAGCTTTCTCATGGTCAAGGGTACTAATGAAAAACTTTTGAGAACCAGTTGATTCACTCCAATTGGATCTGTCACATTACACTCTAATAGAGTTTAATGTGACACAACTTAGCATGTATAATAGGGTGGGGTGAAAAATAAAAAGTTTTTCAGATCAACTTCTAATAGTTGCCAAAAGTTGTCTTTGGTGATAGTTAGCTTTTGTGCGAAATTTGAGAAAAATCGGTTAATATCTTCAGGGGGCGCTGCGATCGCAAAGTTTTACCATAGCTTTGTTATGGATTTTATCAAAAAGAATGCCTTTAGCTAGTCTCTTTGCGTTTTTTTTACTCAAAAGATGTTTTCATGCATTAAAAGCATATGAAATGACTCACAAACATTATTTTATATGATATATTTATATTTCAAAAAAATCACTTTTTTTCACGTTTTTGTTTCTTTTTAAATGCTTGAAATATAAATATATCATATAAAATAATTTTTTGTGAGTTATTTCATATGCTTTAATGCATGAATGTATCTAATGAGTAAAAAAATGCAATGAGATTAGCTAACGGCATTGTATTTCATATTTTAACCATAAAATCACGATAAAAGCTATGGTAAAACTTTGCGATCGCAGCGCCCCCTGAAGATATTAACTGATTTTTCTCAAATTTTGCACAAAAGCTAACTATCACCAAAGACAACTTTTGGCAACTATTAGAAGTTGATCTGAAAAACTTTTTATTTTTCGCCCCACCCTAATGTATAAGTGAAATTTGAGGTTCAGCTAACAGTTTGCTATTTATACAGACATGAAATTACATATTGGACAATGGACATAGCAACATAGTTGGATGATGCAAATGAATAATTAACTTGTGTAGCTTCAATGTTATCTGGACTGTTGAAGAAAAAGCAAAATGTGTCCATGTCAAGATTATCCTCCCCCCCCCCCCATGCGAGAGGCCCACAACTTAAAAATAAATAAAAATTGAACAAAATTTTGCAGATAACCATACAATATTACTGAAGACCATAGAACCATAGAATAAGTATAAACATTAAATAAGTCAGAAAAGGGAAGTTTTCGATTTTTCAATTTTATTTTTATATGATAGAGCAACATACATGAACATCAACGGCGAAAAAATTTTTGCGCTGCGACAAGTAGTTTTTTTAAAAATAATTTTTAAATTTCAAGCGGGGGTGACGTCACTGGGCACTTTCTGGCGCTTTTGAACTTTGGACCAGCCTTGACTAGGACCAGCCCAGTTAGGCCCAGAGCTTGCCGCTGGTCGTCGCATTTGTATTTGTATATTTTTGATTTATTTGGCGAACTGTATTTTAAACTTTAACGTCTGACTTTGAGTGGAATTTAAAAGGTTGTGGAGCACATTTGAATTAAAAAATATAATAATTTTTCTTCAGAGGGTTGGAGTGAATTTATTTTTGCGCTGCGACAAGTAGTTTTTTTTTAAAATAATTTTTAAATTTCAAGCGGTTGTGACGTCACTGGGCATTCATTGGCGCTTTTGAACTTTCCACTAAGGCGAAGAAAGAGCGAGAAGCTTTAGATGCGAGGAGCTCGAGAAACCGGTTTCTCCGGCTTCCGTACAGTTGTTCGCTCTGCACTGCCGTAATTTTTTTTCCTCGCCAAGTGGTGCGTTCTAAAAATTTGAATACGAATTTCGCCAAAAATATCAAAACAATCACCCCTAGCAGGGTATTGGATTTGCTCTTTGATAAATCCAGTTTTAAATAGTGAATTAGTAGACTTTAAGGTATTGATTACGGAAGGAGAAAATCCCGCAATGAAACGATAATATAACAAAAATCAAATTTTTATGGATGAAAGGTTGAAAGTTACTGCCATCCGACGTCACGGGTTTCGGTTTCAAGGCGCGCTTTTTTTGCGCGTGGGTTTTAAAAATAATCATTAAGAATCAACCGTTGTGTTTTAAAATTCGGCAATGGTGAATTTTTGTGTTTTGTAAGCCTCTTAACAATATTTAGTAGTTAAAAAGGGATATTCAATAGGTCACAACTACCCTATTAATGATTAGATATAAAATAATAGCTATTATGCAGAAAATTTTAACTACTGTTAAAACTTTTGTGTTGCATAGCTATTAAACATTTTCCTACAGAGAGACATTAATCGAAGAGAGATTTCCTTCTAGGGAGCTGAACTATATATAACAAATGAGCAAATGAAAACTGAAAGGTCAAACTTACTTCATGAAATAGCATAGAATGACCTATTCTGGATTTAATTTCTTGATCATCAGAATGTGGCTTGGGATAATCATCACGAAGTTTACACCAAGTATTTGTTGGGACATGGTAGGAGAATAATCCGCTAAAAACAGGTTCTGTACAGATGCTGTCATCACTTGACAGAGGACTAATGCTCCAAAATAAAAATAACTTTTATAAAAAGCTATACATAAATCATGATCAAAGCAAAAACAATTTCAGGTATTTTAAGATTTAAAACAAAGATTAAGCTTTTAGTTTAAAAGTTCATACCTTTATTGATTTATGCCAAAAACTATCAAAACATAAATACAGTATGACATCTTTAATTCGAAATGGTCCAGACTACAGCAATTCTGAATAGTGGAAATTTCCGAATTATGGAACTTATGAATAAAAAAATCACTAATATGAAACTAAATGTGAATAAAGTAATATTTTATCACTAGGGGTACCCGTACGGCTTTGCCCGTGGTATAAACTTAAAAATTTATTTGTAAAAAATTGATATAGCAGACAAAATACTCTTATTTTAGTTATAATTCAACAATAATTCCTTCAAAGAATGATATAAAGCTTTGGTATGGACCCCACACTACTTCCTTTTATGTGTAAATTTCTTAGTAGATGCCTTAAATGCTAAAACAGTGTTTGGAGTGAGCAAGATAACAATTAAAAACATTTACATCCCTAGTTTGCTAGGAAACAATGCAAAAGATGTTTTACAATGATTAATCTCCTAAATATCACCGACTTTAACATCATTCAGTGGATTTTTCAAAATATCGCCAATAGTGCCAAATTGAACCCCCCCCCCCCCAAATCGCCAAATTTGTGGACAACTTGGCGATACGTCCCCAAATAGGCGTCAAACACTTGCCGAGTAAAAGATTGGCGATATATCGCCAAGTGGTCGCGCCAATTCATATCACTTTTGCCTGCATTGAAATTAACAGATTTACCCCATAAAAGGAGTAAAACAGCTCCTTGGGGGAAATCGAATGCAATCCCAAGGGGAGGTGCACAAAAATAAGCCAAAAGAAAAAATAAGAACAACTTTGTTGCTCACAGAAACCAACAGATCTTATCAAAGTTTAAAAGAAGAAGACAGTTTTCTTTCCTAACTTCAAAAACAAAATAAAAGAAATTTTGTACATTATTCTTCACAATGATAATAAAAACAATAAACATCGACAAACATCAACCAGAAAACGATAAATTAAGAGCTAAATTCGTTCACTCAAGCCATTTACTGCAATTGATATTGAAATAATCTAATAATGAAATAAAATATGTTTTGCAGACGATAAATTTAGAATGGTTCACTATCATGTTGTCTCTTTTTTGACCTTATTTGGTTAAACAATGTTCCCTCTTCTACACAACTTGTCAGATCGCCAAAATGTCTTTAAACTCACAAAAATGGTACGCGTCAGTTTCTTCCTTCTCTACCTATTTTAAAGAAAGGACTCGATTTCTCATTTGATTGACAGGTGCCATCTTATCATGGTTTTTTTAAATTTCATTTGACTAATTTTAATAAGGCTTAGAGTTTGGATTGCTCCAAAAATAAATACATTTTAAAAATTATTAAGGGAAAGAGAACGAAACAAATACGTAACCATGGTAACAACATGAAAAGTTGATTTCCGTTGATAAAATATTTCATTTCATCTTCATTTTCGAACACATTTTATTCTCGAGCTTAACCATTTTAGAATCGTTTGGCTTGCTTTGCTAAGGGTAAGATTTGAATTTCTAGGATTCTAAAAACAATTATTACAGCTCTTCTAATGCTCGTAGAAACTGCTAATTGGTATCATTTTAAGCAGAAAATTTTAAGCTTTCGAATGACATAAAATTTGAAAATGTGTATGAAATATTTCTTCCCTATTTTATCAAATTTTCGCTAAGAATTAGAATAGAAAAAGAACAAAATAGAATTTTTCAAAAAATTGCTTCGTAGTGCTACAAACTAATTTTGTGCCAAATTTCAAGAAAATCGACCAAACGGTTTTGGCGCTACGCGCGTGACAGACAGGCTACCTTCAGCTTTATTATTAGTGTAGAGAATAATAAAAAAAACATCACATTGTATTGTGAATTTTAAGTTAAAAAATCTAATTTTAAACTTGTAGTTAAAAGAAATTTCGAATGGTAGCGCCATCTGTTGTTTTCTGGAAAACAATAACAACAAAGATAAATTTTATACTTATAAAGTTAATAAATCAATTATTTAGAAATACAAAGTATAAACCTTACAAAAAAATGAGAAAAACTAACTAATCAATGATAGTTTCGATTACTTTTCGTAGGATTAACAATCATTTCTTGGAATTAATTGTGGCGCTATCTATTGACAGACAGAAAAAACAACTGAAAAAAAAGTTTTAGAAAGGTGAAAAAATGTCAGAATTATCGATTTTCCGAAATACAGAAGTCCAAATTAATGATGTTATACTGTATTGCCTTTCCTGGAATGCAATTCAATATTTTTTTACTAATTCTGCCAGTAAATTTGGATGCACTTGTGGAACAAAAATACAAAGTGTTAGACATAAAGCAAGTAGAAATGAACAGCAGCATCTGACAGAAACAATATGCATTTTTAAATTGAATAAAATATAGTATTAAAAACTAATCCTAATTAAAAGGAGGTGAAAGAGAGAAAATAAATTAAATATATTGCTAAAGTTTTTAATGAAATTTTATGTTTAACTTTGGAAAATGAGTTAGAAAGCACTATAACTAGACATTGTTGAATGGCCTTTTACAGTTTATTCTTACTATACCTTGAATAACAATGCATGTTAAAATGTTACCTTGTTAAAATTCTTCCACCAAAAACATAAATGGTATTCTTTTCAACATCCATGCATATCTGGTGATCAAAAACTAAACTTGGACCACCCATGGCAGCTGTATCATCAGTAATTAGAGTCCACTGGTTGGAGTCAATATCATACACATAAAAGTCACTCTAAAAAGGAAAAAAAAAAAAAAAAAAAAACTTTTAATTATGCAAAACAAACTAGTGAAAAAAAAAAAAGAAGAAAATCATACAGGAAGAGAAGCATAGGTATATGGCTACATCAGCTATTTTATCCACACAATTAGAAACTGTGCAGAACTTGATTTAACAAGAATTTTTTGGATAAATTACATGTGGCTGAACTTAGAAAAAAAAAAGTAAAAATATTCTTTGCAGGGTTAGAAATGGGGCTCAAATTTCAGGGAAATCAACTTTCAGACTGTACTTTAGGGAGAATTTTCAATATAAGAGAGAATTTCATAACCTTTATAAGGATATCAATGGACAAAATCAGATGAGTTGAATCAGTGATTTTAGTTAAGATTTCAATTGATCAAAAAAAAAAACCATTGATTTCAAAGTTTTATTTATTAATTTCAATAGTAATTGTTTTATAGTCATTCACTAAATATTATGAAGTTTAAGTTTTGTACCTTCATATATTTTGGAACTCTCATGGAAGAATCAAGGTAGCGACCAATAGTGAAGATTTTTTTCCTTTCGGGATCAAGGCACATTTTATGACATGAGCGAGGTGTAGGTCCACCCTACATAAATTTGAAATTAAATGATTAATAATTATCAAAAAGCTTAGGATCGCAATAAATTTTTAGACCTACCTGAAGAGTTGTATCCCGTGATAGACAAGTCCATATGCCTGTTGGAATATGGTAACACCATAAATCTGCCAAGTCGGTTGTTCCATCCCATCCACCAAATAGGTAAATATTCTCTAAATTGGTAAAAACATACTTAGTATAGAAAACTTAAGCACAAAAAGGAAGAGCAATAAGAGCTGTACACAAACATATGTCTTGAGGTTTCAAAAATTATTTTTCAAGACAAAAGGAATGAGTTTATGGATGTAAAATACAATTAGCACATACCTGTGTGTACATCAATGCACATCTGGTGCCCTCCTCTCATTCCAGGCCTGTTATCTTCAGTTTCTAAAATTAGACAAATGAATTGATTGAATGTTGCTCATAATTTTTGTGTAACCACTGAAATATTTACATTACATAATATGTATAACAGAAATGAAGAATACATGTGTATGTATGTTCGTTATACAAACCCAGTTTGCGTCGGATATAGACCAAATTTCCGACGGCAAGGAGATATTTGGCTGCACGGGCAGAGTTTTGCTACAGCCCCATTTTTTTGCAAATGAAGCAAGGCTATTTTCACTTCTTTGCTCCAACATATTAAGCAAAAGAAAAAAAAAGCGTGATCTGAGAGAGAAAGCAAGCATGGTGATATCTATAACTTAATCTTATCATAATTTTTATTCAACATGTATAAAATGCTATTAAATTCAACAATATATTGTCTCAACGGGTACAAAATCCCTTTAATAAATGCGTTATTAATGAAAATTTTTTTTTTCGGCAATTGATTCATTTTTTATGGGCTATAACTCACGAAGAGATGAATAGCCTAAAGTTGTGCAAACGATCAAAGATCAACAAGCTAATACTGTTAAAACAGAACGCAGAAAAACCCAGATTGAGTAGCTGAAGTGTCAGTACTTAAGTTGATAAAAGATGATTAAGCTTGATTAACAAAGAACGATTTATTCAATAACATTAGTATAAAATAAAAACAAGAAAAATATTAACTAACTCCAAGCCATAAAGAATCCTTATTAATTTAGCAAAGTTTTACCTAAGCAATCCAAATACATTTATCTAACACAATCGTCGAAAAAAGATTCGACCAAGACCTCACTTGACTATTTCCAACATATATTCTATCCTAATATCATGAAGATGAATTTCTGATACAATGTTGCTTGAAGTAGGTCTGGTACAAGACAAAGTACGATGAGCTGAATTAAAGATACATTCCGACTATTAAAAAAACCCTAACTACTCAAAAACATAACATCAGCATAACGCTCCTAACGAGCGACCCCCCTCCCCCTAGTCAAAACCTCCTCTATGGTAGGTAGCTCACCATTCGGGAATCAACAAACAACAAAGATGGAAAAGAGACTGATCCTCAGTCAGCAGGAGCTTCCTTATTTGCATCCACTGGCACGTGCAGTCGCCAGAGTGTGGTGCCGTCGCCAGAGAGTCGTGTGCATAACTTCTGGAAGCTTCCACGCCGGGATGACGTCATTCACTGCTCTCGCCTCAGGGCAGGAGATAGCTTGTTTGCTCCTCTCTCCTTCACGTGGTGACGTCATTCACGTCATTCACTGCTCTTCCCTCAGGCTAGGAAAGGGTTACTGCTGCTTTCTCTTAGGTTTCCGTTGTCTTTGCTCGTTGCTCGAGGACACATCCAGAGAGTCGTGTGCATAACTTCTGGAAGCTTCCACGCCGGGATGACGTCATTCACTGCTCTCGCCTCAGGGCAGGAGATAGCTTGTTTGCTCCTCTCTCCTTCAAGTGGTGACGTCATTCACTGCTCTTCCCTCGGGCTAGGAACGGGTTACTGCTGCTTTCTCTTAGGTTTCCGTTGTCTTTGCTCGTTGCTCGAGGACACATCCAGAGAGTCGTGTGCATAACTTCTGGAAGCTTCCACGCCGGGATGACGTCAAGGGACATCTACACCTTGAACTCGGAGGCCATCCTGAAACGTCTTGCCCGACTGAACCCGGGCCTCACGACCAGTGGTTGGAGGGCAAGAGATAAGACGGTTGTTGGGGAACAAGCGTATGTCAGGTGGATTTTCGAGGTGGACTCTGGTTCAGCCGAGTACATCAAGAAGTCCAACCTGGAATTGTTTGTTGGGGCTTTTGGCAAAGGTCTTTGCAAGATCTTGCACGATCCTAACACTCAACGTACGTCTTGTACCTCCACTGCTCCGTCCAAGGACTCCGATGCTTCATTGGAGTCTGAGGACAAACAACCGCAGGCTGATTTGAGCCCTACTGTCGTTGAGTCGCCTGCCGAATTACCTGCAGCAATGGAGGGGGTGGAGACCGCTGAGGAAGAAACACCTTCTGGATCCACTCCTCCCGTAAGTATAGTTACGCATACTATTAACGAGAGCGGATCTATCTCTCCAAAGTCCTCCACTAGCTCAATTCTGAACCTGTTGGATGGTCTTGACGTCTCAGATGTTGATTCTGACGTCACACTAACTGGGGATTCTCCCTCACGGGTTCCCCAGTCTAACGAGGATGCTGCTCCCTAGCAGGCTTTTTGCTTTTTACTATGTTGCATGGCCTTAAGGTTGCTCAGCTCAATCTCCATCACTGCCAGTCTGCTACTGCCCTGTTGAGCAAAGATTTGGCTGAAGGCAGGATTGACATTGCCCTTTTGCAGGAACCTTGGGTTAACCGAGGGAAAATCCTGGGCCTCGGCAATTGCGGAAACCTCTTCTTTGACCGCTCCTGTAACAGACCGAGAGCATGTTTGATCGTTAACAAGCGACTAAACGCTCTCTGCCTCGCTGACTTTCTCGATGGTGACAATGTCGCCGTCAGAGTCTATAGTGAAAATGGTGAATCAGCATGCTTCATGTCTGCCTATTTACCTTATGAGGAGAAAATTCCTTTAGCAACTTCAGCCAGGAATTTTGTTGACTACTGTGCGGAAGCCAAGCTGAAGTTTATTGTTGGATGCGATGCTAACGCACACCATGTTGTGTGGGGAAGCAGTGATTGCAACAAAAGAGGTGAGGATTTAATAGAATATATTCTATGCAACAACTTACATATCCTCAACAGAGGTAATAAACCAACTTTTATTACCCGTAATAGATGCGAAGTCATTGATTTAACTTTCTGCAATGACAGAGCTTTCAACTGTGTAAACGATTGGCATGTGTCGGAGCGGATTACCCTCTCTGACCACAGACTAATCTTTATGACTCTTTCAGGACCTGTTTTAAGCAGTCTGCGGGAGAAAAGGAATCCCAGACGCACTTCCTGGGACTCCTATAAAGAGGATCTAAAACTCCTCCTATCAGGTAAGAAATTCAAACTTACGAATCTTCTTGACCTGGAGTTAGCTGTTGATTCACTTCAACATTCTATTCTCCAGGCTTTCCATCAAAACTGCACTGCTGTGTCCACTAGTTTACCAAGACGAGTCGCTTGGTGGTCTAAAAATCTTAGTGGTCTACGCAAACTTTGCAGAAGGCTCTTTAACAAAGCCAAAAAAACTGGTGATTGGCCTGCCTATAAGGAGGCTCTCACCAAGTACAACAAGGCTGTAAGAACAAGTAAACAAGATGCGTGGACTAAATTCTGCAGCCTATTAGACAGCGTTTCTCGTGTGGCCAAGCTCACGAAAATACTTTCCAAAGACAGGACTTGTCAACTCGGAGCAATCGAAACGAATGATGGCTCCTATACCAAAGATGGTAGTAGCACCCTGGCAGAGATGTTCAAGGTGCACTTCCCTAACTCCATAGCCAGAGATGAGGGACACCATCCGGATATCCCTCTTCATTCCTTACGTAGCAATAAGGAAAAATGGAAAACTGCTGGTGATATTGTTACCCCTGACAGAATTGCATGGGCCATCAATTCACACAAGCCTTATAAATCTGCAGGACCGGATGACATTGTACCAGTTCTCCTGCAAAAAGGTGTTGACATCATCACTCCACATCTGTGTAGGATCTATAGATCCTGCCTTGTGTTCGGTTACGTTCCCTGTGCTTGGAGAACCTCTAAGGTGGTCTTCATTCCAAAGCCAGGCAAGCCAAACTATCACGAGGCTAAAGCCTTCAGACCTATCAGCCTTACTTCTTTTCTCCTTAAAACCCTGGAGAAATTGATCGATAGGTACATCAGGGATGGCATCCTAAAAACAACTCCTCTTTCTAGGTGCCAGCATGCTTACCAACCCGGTAAGTCGACCGAAACAGCACTGTACGATCTAACAACAGCTCTGGACAGTGCAGTTAATGGAAAGGAATTGGCTCTTGCTGTTTTCCTCGATATTGAAGGAGCCTTTGATAAAGTCTCTACCGAGACTATTTGCAATTCCCTCATTCGGAAGGGAATAAACCCCATGGTCTGTACCTGGATTAATAGTCTTCTTACCACCCGCATGACAAAAGCAAGCCTGCTGGGTGATTCCCTTTTAGTGGAAAACTGCCAGGGATGTCCACAAGGGGGTGTACTTTCCCCCCTTCTGTGGAGCCTGGTTGTGGATGAACTTCTGGAAAGACTTCGTCAAAAGGGTCTGCACTGTATAGGCTATGCAGATGACATAACTCTGGTTATAAGGGGCAAGTTCTATGATACGGTCTGCAACCTTATGAGAACAGCCCTCAAGTCAATTGAAAGCTGGTGCAGTGAGGTGGGCCTCACTGTGAATCCTAGCAAGACGCACTTGGTTCTCTTCACTAGAAAACGGCTGAAGGATCTTTGCAAGATTGAGTTCTTTAACTCTCCCCTTGACTATTCCAATGAAGTCAAGTACTTGGGTGTGATTTTTGACAGTACTTTAAACTGGAATTCGCACCTCAAGCTTGTTACTGACAAGGCCAAAAGGATCTTTTGGTCCTGCAGGCGCGCCATAGGCAGTAATTGGGGGTTTTCACCAAAAATTGCCCACTGGGTCTACACCAGGGTTATTGTACCCACAATAACTTATGGGGCCATTGCCTGGTGGGGTAAGACCCGTAATGTAACTACTGAGAGCAGTCTTACCACCCTACAAAGGATGGCTACCATTGCAATTACTAGTGCAATGAGAACTACTCCCTCTCAAAGCCTAGAACTTCTTATAGGTTTACTTCCACTTCACAAACAAGTGGAACTGGAAGCGATTACCTGTTCATATCGCCTGAACCTCCTGGGTCTCTGGAAGACCCCTCGCCACTCGTCTCTTTATGATAAACTTTGTATAGAGGCCGTCAAGCATCCCTACTTTTTGATGCCAAGCGACTGGTTGTTAAAACATATTAGTTTCAATGCTAATTATAACATTGTGTTTCCTTCCAGAGAACAATGGAAGGATGTTCCGAAGCTTGTCGGTAATGCCAATGAAATTTGGTTCACTGACGGCTCTAAGACCTCTTCCGGTACTGGCTCTGGTGCTTTTTGCAGCAGCAGCAAAACAAAGCTTTACTTTTCGCTTGGGAAGCTTGCTACGGTTTACCAGGCTGAAGTTCTTGCTATCCTGGCATGTGTAACCAATTGCCTTGAACGCGACTTAACTGGTAAGGTTTTAAAAATCTTCTCTGATAGTCAAGCCGCCTTAAAAGCCCTCAATAGCTACTGCTTTACTACCAAGTCAGTTTGGGAATGCCACAATGCACTGGCAAGGCTCGCCAGCAAGAATAAGGTTACACTCTACTGGGTCCCTGGCCACCGTAACATTGATGGAAACGAAGCTGCTGATCAGCTTGCCAAATTGGGCTCCAACATGCCTTTCGTAGGTCCTGAACCTGCTATTGGGTTGCCCTATAACAAAGTCAGGAATACTATAAGAAACCTGCTTATGAATGACTCATATGCCAGGTGGCTTCAGTCTGACTCACAGAGGCAAGCTAAAGCTCTCAACCAACGTCAACCCTGGCTGAGGTCCAGGGAGCTACTTAGTTTGAGCAGAAAAGAGATTAAGATGTCTATTGGACTTCTCACTGGACACTGTACTCTTAATAGACACCTAAACCTGTTGGGTATCACTGATGACCCAGCTTGTAGAGGCTGCCTTGAGGCAGATGAAAGTTCTGGTCATGTTCTGTGTGAATGTGATTTTTATTCTGCTTACAGGTTTGAACATTTGGGGTACCATTGTTTAGATCCCTATGAACTGTCTAGCATTCCTGTTAGACATCTGCTTAAGTTCATTTCAGCTACTGGGCTCTTGTAGGGTTCTAATGGGGATAGTACAATAGACCTCTGGTCGCAGTGCTTGTGCTGCCTTGGGAGCGCCCCCTTTTCACTTCATTCATTCATTCATAGCTTGTTTGCTCCTCTCTCCTTCAAGTGGTGACGTCATTCACTGCTCTTCCCTCGGGCTAGGAACGGGTTACTGCTGCTTTCTCTTAGGTTTCCGTTGTCTTTGCTCGTTGCTCGAGGACACATCGTAGGTTGACTAGACTTTTAGGTTCTTATAGTATGTGATAAGTAATGAGATTCAAAACAGGTAGGTACTAGTAAAATAGATTAAACTTTAGTTGTTATCAATTTTTCGAACTGCGTGCGGGCAAAATATTGACTTTAATCTAATCAGGAATTTAACACATGCGTCTCATGACATAGCTTTTATTCTCAAGGTACACCGAGTAAAACTGGGCTATGCAGCTAGTTTTAAACAAAAAAATATTTTAAACATAAATAGTTACCAGAAGTTTTAGGTGGTGGAATCAGAGGAACCCATCTAGCTTTGTGTGTTTGTTGTTCCAAAAAGTTGTCCAGATAACCATCTAAATAAATTAGGAAAACAGATGCAACACTCAAATAACATACATACTACAGAAATATTTTTAAATGTATAGAGGTGAATGCAATACCAAACTAAAAAATAAACCAAATATTTTGAGATTAATTTTATATGCTTAGGTATGTTTTTGCTTTGTAAAAAAATATAAACATTGTCTTTGGTCGCAGTGCTTGCGCTGCCTTGGGAGCGCCCCCTTTTCACTTCATTCATTCATTCAAACTGAATGAAGATAGAACTCTCCTTTTAAACGATTCCCAATTTTTCAATTCTGAATTCAAAAAACTATTTTTGCTTTGAAAGTATTTAAAGTTACTCAGCTTGTATTTGTTATTGTCTTTATTATTATTATCATTATTGTCTAAGTTATCATTTGATGATATAGAAAAAGTTTTGCAGCCAAAAAAGTTCTTAAAATAAAGTTCTAATGTTTTCGTTTTTTAATGTAAGTAATGTAAAGCTGAAACTAAATAGAAATGTATTTAAAAATGTTTCTTCATTTTTAGTTTTTTATTGAATAATTAAATACTATTTTCTAAAAATTTAATCTATTCATTTTGATTCAGCCCACATATACTTCGATATCATTTTATAAATCTTTTCACATTTGAAATCGTTACAGTATAAAAAAAGAAGTCTATGAGCTATAAGCAACTCTCATATTGAAATGTGTGAGAAGTTTTAGAACTAACTTGAGATTTTAATTTAAAAACTTTTGTTAACTGATAAGCGTACTTTAAAAAAAAAGCATATTAAGCATCTGAGCAGAAAATGTATGAGAAAAAGGAGCACTAAAACCAATGCGTGTCGGTTGTCGGGCTAGCCTGATATTCATGGGTGTGAAGAGGGGAAACTTGTCCCTTTGGCTTCGAGAAAGTATTGTATGTATTTTAGTTTCTATGCTTTTTGTTCATTTTCTATGTAATATATGTTGAGTATGTACCCTCATATGACGGTCCAGACATTGGCATTATATTTTTTTTTTTTTTTGACAAATATTTAACTTTATTTTAATGGGGGGGGGGGGCGCAGAAGCGATGTCTTGCCCCTGTCCGAAAATTGCCTAGTTACGCCCCTGACCCTCAATGAAGATCAAGAGCCATCTAAAAGCGGTTCATCCCATTGCAAGTAACAGTTTCTACTTGTAAACTAACATGCTAACAAGGAAAAAAACCTATAGCTCAAAACAATTCCCAATAATGTAGAAATATATTCGAACCTTGTTAAAACAAACTTAAGGGGACTCTTAAAATCAATTTATCTTCATTGTGTTTCACATTATCTGAACAACAATAAACAAACAATAGGAAGAGGATTGGAAATCAACAGTAATTTGTCTGGAGCGTTTTCTAATTAACAAGGTTCAACAGTTATATGTTTTGTATTATTGATATTTGAATATATATTTCAATAATTAATGTTTTATAATTATTTTTAAGAATTCTATATTTAACTCACAAACTAAAGTTTTATATTCTAGGGGAATACAGATTTATTATTATTCAATTCTCTAGTCATATTATTTCAAAATATTGATTTCTAAAAATATGAAATTGATTACTAAATATAAGATTACTATAAATGTGAAAAATTAAATAAGATTAAACTCTAATGTGAAATAGTTTTTTATATTGATGATAAATACAATACTATAGTATTTTTTAAAATTTTTATATTAATTTATCTTGCTGTGTGTTGATGAGATAGAGATTGAGTATAATTAATTGCCTTGAGAGCTTTAACTTCTCAAATGCCACCCGTAGAAAGAATCACCCCAATAAAATATAGAGACAGTCTTGGAGGGGAGGTGTTATATCCCCAGCAACCCCCACCTTCCACCCCTATGATAACTGCTAACGACAAACTCAACAAGGCTTTTGGACCCACCTCACATATTCTACAAGGCTATCCTTGACTTCAGCAATTTATCAAAATATGAATAATTCTAAAACATTTATTTAAAGATTTTGTACATTTTTGTCAGGATAAAGTTGATAAAAACAGCATTAGACAGCAACATTCAAATGGTATAAATGATTTATTACAAGCATTCAAACAGATCAAACAAGAAAAATATTTAGGTTATTTTAGATTAATGAATGAACAGCTAGATTTTATTTGAATCATCAGGTGAAAAGTAGTGCATACAATCAAGAGCATTTCAGTTGAATTTCTCAGTGAATGAGATAGAGAGTTCACGTGGGAACTGGCTGGAAACTCATTGTATTACGTAAAGTACTATTTCCTATGATAATAGGGGGGGGGGGGAATGTTTTTAGTATAAAAATGTCAGAAAAACACATAGATATAGCCAGCACCACCAAAAACTTTGTCTGTGAGGAAGGAGGGTGCTGTTTACATGGCAGATGCAAATCTACCAGGCAATGCTTCAGGATTCACAATTTTACGCAAAATCAGATTTGAGGACACAATAATATACATTGAAATACGTTTAGCACAAAAATGATTCAGCTTAGCTAATGCTTAAATCTAAGATTAATAATTTCAATAGTTTCGTTGCGTTAATTAAAAATAATAATAATATAATAAAAAGAAGCAAAGTTAACCAATTCAAAACATTTTTGAAATTTCGCTTTCAAGAGATACTTTGTAGCGCAGTTTAAGGCTGTCTATGAAGTTAAATAAAGATCCAATAGGAGGATTGGATTAAGAGATTTACGTATTCAAACGCTTTGAGAAATTGGTTTTTGTCTTCAAAACTGAAATGTACATTGTATTTCTCAATATAGATGTTTCTTGAAAAGTAACACTGGCAATTATAAAATTGTTTTTGAAGATTCATTATGAATATGTCGAAATTTGAGAAGCATAAGCAATCAATATCTATTCTCGGTTTCCAAAAGTTTTTTCATTCACTGTCACGGCTGAATGTCAACAAAACAAACGGTTACATTGCGCAACAGTTAAAGCAGCCCTTCGGAGTGTGTGTCATCATACTGTCTCTACGACTAAATTATTGAATATCTTCAGATTTTTTTTATTCTATTAGAGGAAAGGTTACGTTTGAAAATGAATCATCATCAAAACTCATTTAAATTTACTAAAGGAGGTTTTTAGTTGTCCGAAAACTCGTAACTTTCACTGTATTTTATGTTGCATAGTTACCGAGGAGAGTATTTTGTTCATCATTCATTAAAGGGGTTGGAGGTCATTCCAAAGTCTAAGATAAAAAAACCATGATAATCTTTCCCAAATGATACCGTTTTTTGTATGAAGCTTCTCCATTCCTCACTGATTGTACAAAGGTAATTTTTAGTAGTTATTTTTTTTTCCATATTCGTTATTAAATAAAAGCTCGTTTGAAATTAAGGTTTACAAAGTTTTCTCATTGAATTCTCTACTATAATTAATTGAAACATTCTTGTGAATTAAAATGGCATGAAAAATATTAGTCATGTTCAAGTTCATTTAGCAAAATTTAAGAAAATGAAAAACGCATTATAAACTAAATGATTTTCCATTTGAGTTGAAAAATGTTAACAACAATTATAAAAACTTCCTTTATAGAAATTGTTTGTGTGTCTCATATCTTGGATTATCAAAAGTGAAAATTGACTTGATGTTTTGTTTTAACGCAAGAAATAACCCTTAAATTTTACATGAAAAACTTTTAGTGTCATCAGTGGTTCATCCCTGTTGTTTTTGTTGATGGAGAAAAGCCAAAATTCATTTGTAAAAGAGCAAAACATTGCCAACTTTGGTACCATAAAAATAGGTAACTTTCTCCTTACAGGGTGGCCGAGAGGGCCAAGGCTGGTTCCTGGTCAGTTTGACTGCTCACCTTCCCCCTTATAACACTTTTCTCCAATTCTGAGACCCCCCCCCCTCGGTCACACACACATACAAGTTAGAAGCAGAAGGACTGGGGCCATAGTATTCGACTACGCTAACTTTAAATCTCAACAGCCCTATCTTGTTATGACAAGCATATAATGTTGTTAATTTTTCCTGAAATATTAAATTACTGCAAAGGCAGTCAATCTTTTTTTGCTAAGACTCCAAGCGCAGATCCATTTTGAGTGTCCTGATTCCCTCTTAAAATGATTAAAGAAAGCTTTTGAGATAGTCAATGCAGGGCCAGATTACCAATTAGGCACAGTAGGCACGTGCCTAGGGCCTACGAAGGCCAAAGGGCCTATGAAGACCAAAGGTCTTAGGGCTTTGAAAAAAAATATATTGAAATAAATATACCCCAAAAACTTATAAACATTTTTATATTATATAGTGAAGGTCAAAATAATATATGTAAATACAAACACACAAAAAATACGAATACAAAACGTTTGGTTTACTAAGTAGATCCTAAAATAACTCCTTTTTCGGGATTTTGACACAGCGAATTCGTGTATTATATCTTCAAAATTAATGCCGCGAGCGACATCACTTTCAATACACAGAAGGCCCAGTGACGAAGTTCTCTCTCGACCCATAGTTGAACGCATAAAATTTTTTATAAGCTTCAACTTGGAGAATGATCTTTCTCCTTCTGCATTCGAACCCAATATAGAAAGGTATATGCGCAATGCAATATTAACGTTTGGGAAACTTGACACAAGTTTATCCTTTATTTGTAATTTGATGAGATCCGTTATAGAGGTGGTTTTGGGGTACAAATTTGAAAAAATCAAATACTCATCAACAAAGTTTTCTTCTAAGTCAGACGGATACATTTTTACCAGAGCTTGAGTCTTAACCTTGATAATGTCCTCGGTCAGTGTATTATCCGTAAGAAAACTAAATGTGTCATCAAGGCCAGTATACGCAGTGCGTCTCTTTGTCATTTCAGCGCAAAGCATATCCAGAACAATAAAAAAAAACATTAATCTTAAAGTAATCTTTGGCGCTGCGAGAGGGAGTCTCATCTGGCCCTTCATCGAACTGTCGTTTTCTCTTACAAACTGTAGATTCGGATTCTTTAAATTCTGAATCTGGTGCAAGGGCTTTTGCCTTAAGATAATAGCTATTATACGTGTCCTCAGTTCTGCAGTGAGATAAATATTGAATTAAACTGTCGTAAAGTCGCACCATCGTGTTAAACTCTATGCCAGGTTCTTGAAGAGATTTATTTACAATATCGACGTGTTTTAGTAGATCTTCCCAAATAACTGTAATACCATCTCCAAAGTATTCATTTGATGGATTAAGGTTTGTGCCTCAATCACTGTTGTAGGTTTCATACCTTCACTAGTTGAAATATTTGTAAGAATACCACGTATATCATCATAATGGGCACATAATGTTTTTACAGCCTCATAACGTGCTGACCATCTGGTCTCTGAAAGACTTTTTACAGAAATTTTACTTCCCAAAGACCTTAGTTTAGACCATCTTTGAGGGGACGCTGCAAAGAAATTGTAGAGCGATTGCAAAATTTCAAAAAATTTTACAGCTTCTAAGCAGTTTTCTGCCGCCGCTGTGCCAACTAGATTAAGACTATGAGCTCCACATGGTACCCAAGTGGCTGCGCTGTTGATTTCCCTAAATCTAGTTTGTACTCCCGAATACACTCCGCTCATATTAGCCGCATTGTCATAAGACTGACATCTGCAAAATTTTGGGTCTATTCCCTGATTTTCTAAAACTGAAATTAGAGTGTCAAAAAGATACCTGGCATCATGTTTTTCTATTTTAACAAACATCAAAAATCTTTCATATATATCTCCAGTTTTTGAGACATATCTAATAACTATGGAGAGTATCCATATGGTTAACGTCAGGTGTAGAATCCACAGTGATTCCATAATACTTGGCTTCTTTGATTTCTGTAATTATTTTTTCCAATAATTTTGACCCCAGTAAAATTATTAGTTCTTCATACGTTGTGGAGGATAAATATGATACTTTTCCGTGGCCTGGATTACCATATCTTCTTACATGTTCTTCTAGAAACGGATCAAATTTGGCTAAGAGATCGATACACCCAAGAAAATTGCCATTACTAGGATCACCATGTATTTCATTATCGCCTCTAAACGCTAGTCCCTTTTCGCCCAAAAACTTAATTACTTCCACTACTCTTCTTAAAACCGTTGTCCAGTATGTGCTTTCTTTTTCCTTGACAATATCAAACGTCTCATCAATTTTTCTAGTTTGTTGATAGTTCACTAAAGCAGAAATAGATGCAAAATGTTCTTTTGACACTTCATGACTTGAAATTCTTGAATGTGCGTTTTTCCAGTCATTAAAGCCTGTAAGGTTACACAGGTTTGGATTTCCAGGTAGGTCCGATTTGAACAAAATACATTTATAACAAAAAAACTTGCCAGTAGATTCGGAAAATATCAACCAGTCCCTTTTTATACTATCATTGTTGTTCAGTTTTCTGAAAAAATAATCTTGTGATGGACATCTCATTTTTTTGCCAAATTTAGTGGCGTATAACTTAAAATTTATATCCAATTTCTGCAAATGGTGATTATAAGCGAAGTAATCGATAAGATCTGCGCTTATGGTTGTCCAGTCCACCGTGCTGGATCAGAATTGAAAATACTTGAGGCTGATGTTGTTGGTAGTGATTCAAGCACCACCTGCTTAGAAGCGTCGTTAAAATTTCGTAAACCCCCGTCAGCCTCGTCTTCTGTGACATTCTCAGTTTTATTGGTTGAACATTCTTGCGAGTCCTAACAAGCCTCAGCTTCTTTAGGTCTAACCTCGATCGAGGAAATATCCACCGCATCTGCATTATCTTCTGTCTCCTTAGAAATGTTAACATATTTCAATAAAGACCCTTTAATTTTACTAAGCGACTCACTCGCTTTCTCTTTCTTTTTGCGTTTTTCATGTCCACTTTGGTGTTTTCTTTTATATCCATCAGACATTTTTCGCTAAAAAAAAATATATTAAAAAAAAAGCTTTTATAAATTGCGTTTAAAAGTTTACAATAATTTTTTAACTTTCTGATATACCATAATAAAAGCGATGGGCATGCACAAACTAAAATTTAAACTTGTTTTCTCCTTCTTCTCGTCACCTTTAAATATACATTTTAGTTTGCGCCCTTCGCTTTTATTATGCTATCAGAAAGCTAAAAAGTTATTTTAAATTTGTTAAGTAATGCATTTTAAACTTGTAAAAAGGAAACCAGATTTAAGAGTATGGATTAAAATTAAGCTATTCCAAAGGTGATTTGAACTGTACTATTTCTACGACTACTACTGGAGATTTTGTACAATAGTATGGCCAAACCACCCCATAGTCGGCCTACTCAAAGTTCCTTGCATTGTGCTGCATTCTACAGCGGACTATTATACTAATAAGAAGTGATAAAATGAGAATTCTATTATTTATAATGGAATGAAGCAATATTCCAGAATCAAAAACTAAATTGAAATACGTGGAGTATAAAAACAACTTTTCTTTTCTTTACTTGCCTTACCTTTAATAAATTTAACTTCCAGTTTTTAAACTAAAGATTGACTTGGGGTTGAGCGTGATTAAATCAAGCACAGGCATACACGCTCTATTGTAGTGTTTACACATTAACTTATTACACAACTGAGCTACTAAAACAAAAGACCTTAACAGCAGGGAAAACCTCTCGATCGCGCACAAGCGTTTGGTGGTAGGCATGGAAACGTGGCCAACTGTGTCAAACGCATGTGCCCGTCCGAGAGGTTTCCCCGGCGCCACAAGACTTTAACTGCCGGGCCGGCGGCTAAAGTCTTGTCATGTTCATGTACTAAAACCCTGGAATTTGGTAGATATAAAAGTTGCTTTGTTGCAGATAAACTCAATTCTGGAATTATGGCTATTGAAAATGGCTCTATGAAAAATAAAAACATTAAAATCCCAAAATAAAATAATGTTATTTTACCGCATCATCACATTTTCGGATTTATATCTACAACAAAATTATTACTTAATATTAGCGGTCAATTTCAGTTTTAAAAAAAAAATTTCGGGGCCTACACTGCTGGAGTGCCTAGGGCCTACGACACGCTTAATCCAGCCCTGAGTCAATACCAAGAGCTTGGAGGGAAGAGTCAGTCCCCTGATCACCTTATTTATACCCAAGTATTAACTTATGGTCCTTTCCTTCTGCTTTTGTGCTCACATTTCAATAATGACCTCTATGGAGGAAAAAAACATGCAGACCCACACACACTAAATTAAGACCTTAAAAATAGTCTCAGATTGTCTAATACAGCTAGTAAGTTATGAATTGAGGATAAAGAAATTACTTTGGATGTGAAGCAGGCGTGAATCCAGAGGGGAGAGGTCTCTCCCCCCCCCCCTTAACCAACCCCAAATATAGCACCAAAATTGCATTTTTGGGACTTATACTAAGAAAAAACCAAAAACTTTGCCAAACGTTGCCAAACTTTTTTTTTTTTTTGCTTTTCTTTTACAACCAGCCGCTTTTCTTTGACACTAAAACGCTACAAATGCTTTGGGAAAATAAAATGAAGGTTTAGGGTTACAATTCTATTAAAACTGGCTAGGGAGGGGGGGGGGATTATTCTCTGGCATTAATGGCAAAAGCAATTTAAGAATTTTATTTTTGCAGCACTCAGGCCGAAATGACAACAGGTAGAAATCATTAATGAGATTTTTTTCACGTGTAGACGATCGTCGATTTTCAATTAAAAATTAAATTCCGCGTTCTTTTAAAAGCCCATATTTTTTTCAAGGTAGAGATATCAATTAGTGGTTTTGAAAACCTTTGGAAGGAAACTTTCCTAAAAGGTATTTTTGCGTTCTTTCGAATGAGACCAAGATCGAGAAGATCCAAGAAGTATTTCACTAGATAGAGCCATTTTGAAGTCCTTTATTCAAATGTCGAACTGATCGGTACTTTTTTCCCACTCAAAAACCACCGTATGATCCTTCCGGATGCCCAAGTCAAATTTTGGCCCCCTAGTCAAATTTGGTCCCAAGTGAAGCCCCTGCCAAATTTCGTCCAGATCCGACATAAACTGGATTTGTATAAGGTACACACATATATATTCTCTGTTTTATTTATATGGATTGTATTTTTTTATTATGTTACTGTCAGGCATTTAGCTAGAACTTTGTTACTGAAAGGGTCAGGGGTCCAAGTTCAAGACTCCAACCTTTAAATTCTCTGCCGAAGATCACATTTCTATGATTTCAATTTGCAAAGTTTTTGGATGAGATCCACCCCTTCTCACCTAATTTGGTAAGACATAACCTAAAATGGCTTTTTTGAGGCTTGAATTTCATACTATTTCCAGAAGGAATCTCCCGCTCCCTTGCCTAACGTTATCAAAGATAGCTTTGTAATGAACCACCCTTCTCTTTCTCTAATGTAAGCAAAAAACTATAGCTTAAAATTGCATTTTCAGAGCTTGTATTATATGCAAGAAAATGTTTAAAATCCTGAGATTTAATCAAAGAGCTTACCCTAGCAGCAGCATCTCATCGGCCGATGATCGGCCATTCATCGAAACCCAATGAAATTCTCATCGACCGATGATCCAATATGACTCGTCGGCCAAACAGAATCCGAGCAGCAAAATCAGATGAGTTTTGCTCGAAATACGATGAGATTTGGAGCAATTTACGAGCTGAGCAGTCCCGTGCCGATGAATTTCATCGGGAAACTTGATTGGAAAGATATCGTTTTCCGATGGAATATAGCTCGGCTTATTTTCATCGGGAAAGTTGATCGGAAGGATATCGCTTTCTGATGAAAAGTAGCTCATTGAAAACCGTGCTCGGATACTGATCAGGACGATGGCATTGTGCGTTACGGGATCAGTTTACGAGGAGTTCGGTGATTGGCCGAGCAAAATCCGGTGAGTTGAATGCTACTTGGGTAAAAAGTGAAGCATTCAAATAAATTTTAATTGCAGGGTATCTGCTATATTTATGGAATTCAAAATCATACTTTTCCATAACTTTGCTTATAACATAGGAACAGAACGGGGAAATCAGGGAAAAGTCAGGAAATTTCATTGATCAGGGAATTTCGGAATAATAACGAAAATTCAGGAAAAATTGATTTAATTAAAAAAGTATATTGTATTTGTTTTGCACTGTTAAGTGACCTACTTCTCTCACATTATCCGCTAATAAGCTGTTAAAAAAGTTTAACTAATGAGGTGCAAATTGCACGTTAGCTGCCAATTATTTGCGCCTGTAAAGTTGTTTATTTTATTTCTGTTAAATTTTCCTCTTGTTCGTTTCATGATACATAAAATAAGCAACTTTATAGGCAATTGTGAAAAAGTAGTTGAAAACTTTGTACTGTGAAATGAGTAAAATCGGACAACATTTTAAAAAGTACAAATGTATAACATTTAAAAAGAGTTAAAGTATACCCAGCAAACAGCTATTTCGAGGCTGTAAAATGCAAGCCTCATCATGAGTGCATAAAAACAGAAGACAGGTTCACATGTCCAAAATAGTAAAGTGAATGACTGTATTAATTACCATATTAAAAATGTTACGTAGTATTAGGGTTGGAAATTTTTTGGAGCAGTCAGAAATAGCCCTTCAGAAAAAAAGGATAGCTGTATTTAATGCTGGTGTAACAATTCAAGTTTTTACTTCTTTCTTCTCTAGTGTAATATAAACTTTAATATTTTTTAACTTTGAATATTTAATGCGTCATTGAAAATTACCTAAATGTTTAGTTTGAACTATTTTACTGGGGTCTGTCCCTTTTTTTACCCGACTACGGCAAAGCCTAAAGGAAGGGTTATGTTTTTATCAGTCTGGCTATGTTTGTGGTTAAGGATGTTTCACGGTAGCTCCTAAACTATTCATTAGATTTTGATGAATGAGGTGCCAATTGATTCGCTTTCGAGTCTCGAGTGTCATAGGCTACTTTTTATTAGAATTTAACAAGAGGAAAGATCGATTATTCCTAGACAAGCACCGATTTTTACCGATATTTTCGTAGCTAAGTGTGTTTCAGTTCAAACAAAAGTCGCAATCAACAATGAATTTCCAGTTTAAGGCTGATCTAGATTTTAACATGAAATTAGTTTAAAGCATTTGAATGAGGCAGTAATTGACGTTGGAAGACGAATTTTTGCAAAGGGCTAAGTTTACGGCGCATTAAGTAGGGTAAGGACATTGGAGGGTTTATTTATAAGCGATCTGGACCCACGGAAACTTTTAAGCAACCCTCATGATTCAGCGTCTTTGATGGAATGGGAATGGCTGAGAAGTTTTGACACTGCTCAATAAAAATTACCCAAACAACTTTTCTTTGTAATGTATATTCATTTGCTAATATACAGTGGAGTGAAATAAAAGAGTTTTAAAACCTGTAACCCGACTGCAAAAAAGCTCTAAAAAGTAAGAAATAATAACAAGTTTAAAAACTATAACCCAACTATAAAAAAAAAAGCACTGAAAGGTTTGAAACAAGGTAGGTGCTATTTAATATCATCATCTTATTAAATAAAACAAGACGTTTGATATCTTAGCTATACCTGTTTATTTAGTTCTACGACTTTAACCCTTTGCAAGTTCCACATTAACAACATAATTCAATTCAAATGCTGTAGTCGTGCGTTGTCAACTACAGAAAAACAATTTGATTGAATAACATTATAACCTAATTTACCATTCTAATATATATATATAGATCAAACTAATATGTTTGCTTGTGTATCAAGTTTAAATGCTTGCTTTCTGTAGTTGACAACGCACGACTACAGCATTTGAATTGAATTATTTTGTTAATGTGGAACTTGCAGAGGGTTCAAGTCGTAGAACTAAATAAACAGGTATAGCTAAGATATCAAACGTCTTGTTTTATTTAATAAGTCGATGATATTAAATAGCACCTACCTTGTTTCTTACCTTTCAGTGCTTTTTTTTTTTTTTTTGTCGGGTTATAGTTTTTTAAACTTGTTATTATTGTGCATTGAAATCGGTAACAGTGAAAATGTTTAAGACCGATCCTGATGATATTGAAAGCCCCACAAGTGTTCCCGCTTGAAAGGGGAGGGGCTCTTTTTTTACCCCCCCCCCCCCCCCCCCATCTCCCGCGTGCAGATGTCTGTTGGTACATATCATCACAACCAATTGAAGCTTTAGTTTTTTTTTAGAACTTTCCATCATTTGAAAGTTAACGCAGATATGAGGTTGAGCGAGAATATTCTACGGCATACCGCTTTTGAGTTATACTAGATACATACATACATACACACAGATGATACGAAACAACTCATCGTATTTAACCCTTCACTGCACGATTTTTTATATTTTCATGAAAAAAATCATTTGTTACCTTTTAAATAGCCCTGAGTTCAGGAAAAATGAAGAAAAAAATTAATCTTAAAAATGTGCACCAAAAATGATGTTTTAATTGTTTGTTCTATGTATGGCAAAAAACACATATCATATGCTTTGTATACCGATAAGTGTAATAATCTACAATGTGTTTTGTGCCATAAGTGGTATAAACAAATTTGCCACTAAGTGTATTTAAACATTTTTAGAACAAAGGACTGCATTTAAAAATCATAGGAATATATGAGGGTTTATTTGGTTTGTGCCAGATCTGGCACACTGTGCAGTGAAGGGTTAACTCAGTTGTGGTTGAAAAGGGTGTTTCCGCTGCTTATATGTTTTAGGTGCATATGCACGTGCTGACGTGTCGGAAAAACGACCAAACATTTATTAAGGGTCGAGCAAAATAGAAATTTAGGCCAAAATTTAGTGAAATTTTTTTTGCGATCACGATACTTCCTTTACTACGTAAAAGGAAGTAAAAAATTAGGACTATTTGTACTTCTATTTGCAGCAGTTGTAGACATCTGTTGTTACAACAGAAATAAATGCACAAATTTGCATGCATATGTTTCAGAGCTACTGGGAACGCTTTCTTCTAGGCAAAAAGTAAAGATATCCGAAGAAAAGATCCATGAACAGAACACTAAATAGAGCGCTTTTGTTTATTTTCTTTTACTGAGAAGTAGATCTCTCTAATTACAAAATTCAATTGTTTGAGAATCTTTAAATGTGTGGAGGAGCGCTAATCATCTAGCAGGAAACGAGCAATCTCTTATTGCTTAATTTCTTGTATATAGCTACAGTCAGTGCCTGTGAGCTGTTAGTGTGTTGTGTAGTAAAATCAGGCAAAGAGGAAAATGATGCGAGTTTTTAATGACTATATGTATGCAAATTTCTCTCATTTTGTGTTTTATTTATGTTGGGAGTCAAAGGTCTAGCCTTGTTTTTGGTTATTTAAGATATATGATGGTATTGCATTGAGGGGTTAAATCTTTGTTTAAAAATAGTATTAAAGTACCCAATATACACTTAATTAAGTTAATAAAATATTTTTGGAAAAAAAATAGAACCGACTTCAGTTGGAAATTGCTCTAAAGAGTAAAAAATATTTTTTTTCTTTAAACACCATCGAAACTACTTTTAAACATAAGTTTTGAAGTCGGCGCAAAAAAGGTAGGTCAAATGATATTTAACCATATTTTGCCAACATAACAACAAGTTTAAAAAACTATAACCCGACTACAAAAAAAAAAAAAAAAAAAAGCGCTGAAAGGTAAGAAACAAGGTAGGTGCTATTTAATATCATCGTCTTATTAAATAAAACAAGACGTTTGATATCTTAACTATACCTGTTCATTTTGTTCTACGACTTGAACCCTCTGCAAGTTCCACAACACATTAACAACATGTAATTCAATTCAAATGCTGTAGTCGTGCGTTGTCAACTACAGAAACCAAGCATTTAAACTTGATACACAAGCAAACATATTAGTTTGATCTATATGTATACAAGAATGGTAAATTAGGTAATTCTATCAAATTGCTTTTCTATAGTTGATAAAGCACGACTACAGCATTTGAATTGAATTATGTTGTTAATGTGGAACTTTCAGAGGGTTCAAGTCGTAGAACTAAATAAACAGGTATAGCTAAGATATCAAACGTCTTGTTTTATTTAATAAGGTGATGATATTAAATAGCACCTACCTTGTTTCTTACCTTTCAGTGCGTTTTTTTTTCTTGTAGTCGGGTTATAGTTTTTTAAACTTGTTATTATTTCTAACTTTTTAGAGCTTTTTTGCAGTCGGGTTTACAGGTTTTTAAATCTTTTTTTTTTTACTCCACTGTATATTAGCAAATGAATATACATTACAAAATTAAATGCACATAACAAAAAAGTATGAAAAGTTGTTTGGGTAATTTTTATTGAGCAGTGTCAAAACTTCTCAGCCTTTCCAATTCCATCAAAGACGCTGAATCATGAGGGTTGCTTAAAAGTTTCCGTGGGTTCCTCCAATGTTCTTACCTTACTTAATGCGACGTAAACTTGGCCCTGTGCAAAAATTCGTCTTCCAACGTCAATTACTGCCTCATTCAAAGTGCAACCTTGCAACTTGTGTACTGTGACACCCCAACACAAAATAAGAGGCAGCATTTTATGTACTATTTTACCACTGCCTCTAAAACCATCATACTCAACAGAGCAGAACAGGACATATCCGCCGCAAATTTTATCCGCCCCTTTCCCGCATGGGACATTTCCGCCGCGACTCTTATTCCCCTTCTGACTAACACAGGACAAATCCGCCGCACCATTTTCAAGGGTGAGAAAGGTGTTAGTTACTGGTTTAAAATTTTCATTCTTGGCGACGCATCTTCATTTGGCGACAAAGACCAAATCAAAAAAGCGAATTTTTTTCCGGACTACTCATATTAGGGGGGAAATCGCAAAGAAGTCAAAAAAAAAAAAAAAAAAAACAATGCAGTGTAAAACAATTTAAACTTCGCCAATGAGCTCTTTGCACGTTTTTCGTAGTTCCAAACTGTAGAGCAGAAAAAGACGTGAAAAACGATATCTATGTTTAAATTATACGATCTCTGTGAGAAAAGATATTAATATTTAAAGTTGGCTTCAAAAATTTCGCGGGAAAACACTGCAATCAAGATGGCCGCTGATGTGACGTCACAATGCACAGCGGCGCCGCGCCAATCGCTACTAGAAGACCGATTCGGCTTGCGTTTTAGAGTTGTGGTTCCCTACTTTTGATAAATACTACCTATTTATAAAAGTTAGAGCATGGCAGAGACTAAAAAGGGTAGTTATAAGTATTAGCTTGTCCCTTGTTGCAAAAATACAACTTAAAATACGCAAGGGCGTATTTAAGGGGGGGGGCCCCCCCCCCCCGAAATCGAGAAACATTTTTTCAAAAGTAGGTGTTCGTTTCGTGTTTGCCCCCCCAAAAAAAACCTTAAGAAAAATGTCCACTCTCTATTAACATTGTTTTCAAAGGTGTATATAAGGGAGGACTCCAGAGGGTCTTTCCATCCCATACCCCTCCCCCCCGAAAAAAAATTCGGTTCAAGTTTACTCTTAAATTATTTACATACTTTTAGCTTGAAATACATAAATAAATAAATAATTATTGCTAATAATAATTCGTTAGATGACACCAGGCAGTGGTGCAACTCAGAAGGGTCAAGGAGCCCTTGCGATTTACTCAAGAGAATAACGAACGTGTCTTGGGAAAATGAAGATATTTCAATTAGAAAACGCATAGAAAAAATCCTAATCATTTTGAATAGAAATCTTAAAATGAAAAATATTCAACACATGTAGATTATTAGTCAGCAAATTACGCTTCTCTCTTTCTTCTCATTCCCCCTGTTTCTCTAGTCAGTCAGGAAATAAGAGTCTTTAAAGTAATGCTACACTCAATAAATTTAAAATAAAGTGTAATCATTCCTCCCCGGCAAGAAATTTAAAATAAAGTGTAAGTATTCCTACCAGCAAGAAATTTAAAATAAAGTGCAATCATTTTCGGCTTTAGTTTTTTCACAAATAATTTCCAAGCTTTCAGCTGAACGAAACAACAAAAAAAAAAAAATAAAATAAATAAAATAAAAAATAAATCGGAATGAGGTAGAAGTCCAAGCCGGCCGAGCTAGAAGGGGCACGTAATTTTCAATCTCTTGACCAGTGGTGAAATTAAAGAATAGAGTGCCTTCTCAATGGCGGGTTTAAGGTAGGAAGTCGAGGGCCGTATATCCGCCAAGCATGAATTCAAAGAAGGCTCATGACCCCTCCCACCTTAAAGAGTCCAAAGAGATCTTAAAATTTCACTTTTACTACGTGCAATTTAATTGCAGTTTCAAGACTTCAATATCCAAAAATTTTCGGAAGAGAGTTCTTTTCCCGCTTCTTCAATACCTTGGTCAAACATTGCCTCAAGTGGCATTTTAGAGATTTAAAATTCAAACAGTTAACTGTAGTTGATATCCCCCTTACTTTTCTAGAGTCCTTAACTCTAAAGAGCTCCCGAATTAGTCTCTATGCCCAAAAATTTCCGGAAGAGTTCCTAAATCCTTTTATTACCCTAAATGCTGTCAGACAAAGCCTAAAAGCGGTTGTTCCTATCAAGAATCAAGGCGTAAGCGGCGCTATTGAATTATTTTTATGGGGCGTTTTTAAAAGTTTTTGTTTTCTTTTTCTTTCACGTGTGGCTCTCGTTTTTAAAGGGATCTTCTTGGAATTCTTGGATGATAAGTTTTTGCTCTTGGGTGTAAGGGGCACCTCTGCTAAAAGAAAAATTTTTGAACCTTTAGTTTCAAAAAATAGAGCTTAGAATTGCATTCTTGAAGCTTCAATGCCGCAAAATTTCGGGTCGCAGCACCTGAATCCTGCCTCTTCTCTTGACGGTATTAAAGATAACGTAAATAAAAATGTTTTTAAAACATTAATTTCGAAACATTTCGGGAGAGAGTCCTTGGTAACGTTACTACCAAAGATGGTCTAAAGTAAAGATGGTTTAAGGTTTCAATTTTGAAAATTTTCAGAGTGAGATCCCTTACCACTTTTTGTCTCTTAACGTCTCCAAAGAGAACGCAAAATTGCGCACCTAATGTTTCGAAATCTTTCAGGGGAGGGTCTTCGAACTTTTACTTCCCAAAGATAACTTAAATGAGACTTCAGTTCAAAAAAAACTCAGCTTCTTTTCTTTTACTCCTATCAAGAAAAGAACTTATCCTGAGTTGTGCTTCAGTGTCGATATATTTCAGGAGAGATGCCCAGAGTCTTCTCAATTCCTCATTCCTCGTCACTAAAGATAGCCTGAAATTGCGTGTTTAGAATTTAAGTTTCAGTAAGTTTCCCAGAGGAGTCTTGATCCTCCAATGTCATCAAAGGTAGCATAAATAATTTCAATTTTAAGAAAAGTTTTGGAGGGATTCTAAAACTTCGTAATTTTCTATCTTTTCCAAAAATTACAATATTTTAATTCAATTTGAAAATTTCTACCTGTCTTACAGTAATAGCAAAAAAAAAAGAAAGAAAGAAAGAAAGTTGGAGGGGGATTCATTATATGGGCCCCCTCCAAAATAAAAACCTGTATACGCCACTGAAAATACGTCTGACAAGCTGTTTTTTAGTGTTCTAAAAGATCCTGCCTAACGAAAAGCATAGATAAATGCAATGAGAACGGATGAGAAAAAGAACAATAAACTATCCAACAAAACCTCTCATTGGTGCTGTGAGGATCACTTTTCGGCAAGTAAATAAGTTATTTCTAATTTCAATGTTAAATATTAAGAAATAATTGAGCTTTTTCGCTGTGTGAGAATAATAGGAACATCTTTAGCAGTAAAAATATCAAAATTGAACTAGTTTTTATACTAATTGATAGGATAATAATTATTAAATATTAGTTTCTGATTTCATAACAAAGATAAAAAATTAATAGTGAATCCAGTTCATTATTTGACTTTTATCACCCAATTTTAAACAAATTATATCTATTAACTATAATAACCATAGAGGCCAATTTATCTGTACCTTGTATTGCATGGTGTAGTTGGTTTTTCACATCACTATTTTCATTTTTACTATAAAAGCTCCTTTTTTCTTCAGCAGGCCCGAATCGCGAAAGTTTTAGCCTCGAGAATTTTTTTTTCTCAAGTTTCGGTTTTGTTAATTTAAAATTCGCGAAATTTTCCGCTTGCGAAATCGCCGATTTCTCAGTTTCCACGAAAATTACAGCTTGCGAGACTAAGTTATTTTACAGTATTTTCTTCACTGCTTTCAATCCCCCCCTCCCAAAAAAAAGAGTCATTTGTCCTTTAGTTTAAAATTTTATTTATTTATTTATTTTTATATTGAAATGCTGCACAATGAGCGCTTTAATACGTGTCTTTCCTGTTTTGCCACAAGGAGAATTCGCCACCTTGTGATTGACAGGTCAGGTATCGTCACGCTTCAGTGGTCTCCCTACAGAGTGGGAAGGGATAAGTGGTAAGGATTATCTATCCCTATGACTGAGCTTAAAGAGGGAAAATATTCAATTATTTAAAATTTTAGACGGGTTGATAGTTTCTTTTAGAAAGTCTATTTTATGGAGCATTTACTTGAAAAAATTAAGTGAAGTTTCATGATGGAAACAACTTTGACTGGTAAAAAAATAAAAGCATTTGATGAAAACAGAAAATGATAAAAAAAAAAGATTGAAATTTTTTTTTCACCGACGGAGATCTTCTTGCATCACATTCTCGCAATATTTTGGAAAATTTGCTTTAATATAGTTAATTTTGCAATTAAATTTACTATTTTTACTGGGCTTTAATCACATTTGTTTAAATAATAATCAAAAGAGACGAATAAACAAGCATTCATCGTTGTTTCTGAAACATATATTTACAATAAAAACTAACAAAATTGAAATACGTAAAATTATCAGAAATGTGACATAGTAAAATAGACGAGTCAAAACTAGTAAAAAAATAATTTTTCTTATTTTCTTTTAATTTTGTCTTTCACTTAATTATTTGATCTGAAAAATTTTCTTATCTTGCTACTGTTTAAAGAAAGGAAGGAAAAGAAAATATTAAACTTAAATGCAAAAAATTCGTTTTGAAAATTTCGGAGGGGGCTGCAGCCCTGTCAGCCCACTCCCTGAGTACGCCACTGGTGCTTACGAGCTGTAGCCGTAATAAAATGCAGCACTCAAACATAGTACTGTGCAGTAGCTGCAGTAATTGAATCGTTTATTTCAAAAAGGTAACATCTCTATTTTGATCTCCTCTGTCTCTTTAGAAAATTAAACAGCGCACGGTTATATTTTTGAATGTCATAATCAATGAAAACATGCCTTTAGTTAAGTACACAATTACTGCAATAATTTACCAAATAACCATTGATTATGACATTCAAAAATATAACCGTGCGCTGTTTAATTTTCTAAAGAGACAGAGGAGATCAAAATAGAGATGTTACCTTTTCGAAATAAACGATTCAATTATATTTGTGACTTAAAAAAAAAAGATTATCTTTTCGTTGTGTTAAGAAAAAAAATCTGGTATGGACCCCACACTACTTCCTTTTACGTGTAAATTTCTTAGTAGTTGCCTTAAGTGTTAAAAAAAGTGCTTGGAGTGAGCAAGGTAACAATTCAAATATTTACTCCCCTAATCTGCCACGAAACAATGCAAAAAATATTTTGCAATGGTTAATTTTCTAAATATTGCTGATTTTAATATCA
This sequence comes from Uloborus plumipes, assembly GCA_038373865.1. Classification (NCBI taxonomy): domain Eukaryota; kingdom Metazoa; phylum Arthropoda; class Arachnida; order Araneae; family Uloboridae; genus Uloborus; species Uloborus plumipes. The sequence continues at coordinate 34,522 of JAXGGA010004210.1, read as the reverse complement.
TTCAGTGAATTTTTCGCAAAATATCGCCAATAACGCCAAGTTGAACCCAAATTCAAAAAAAAAAAAAAAAAATCGCCAAATTTGTCGCCAACTTGGCGATATGTCGCCAAGTTGGCGTCAAACACTTGGCGACCAAAAGCTTGGCGACATATCGCCAAGTGGTCGCGCCAATTCATATCACTTGAGTCTGCATTGAAATTAACACTGATTTACCCCAAAAAAGGGGTAAAACACCCCCTTGGGAACATTCAAATGCAACCACAAGGGGAGGTGCACAACTAGGCCATCCTCAGAGCCTACATACCAAGCTAGAAGCTTCTACGGCATATAGTTTTTGAGTTATGCGACCCACATACGCACACACGTACATACAGACGTCACGAGAAAACTCGTCGTAATTAACTCGGGGGTGGTTGAAAAAAATTTTTCGGCTGCTTATATGTTGGTAGGTGCATATGCACGTGCTGACAGGTCAAAAAAACTAAGGAATTTTCATTCGGGGGTGAGCAAAATCAAAATTTAGACTCAAATTTGAGTGATTTTTTTTTCGCGATCACAATACTTCCTTTACTACGTAAAAGGAAGTAAAAATGTATACACATATTATGCAAAAGAAAAGAAAAATCAGCACACGAAAACTTTATTTAATTTTTTTTAAAATGTGATGCAGTAGTCGCCGTTTATATGAGTAGCGTTTGTTCTAAATCGTTTAGATTCAAAAAAGCGGCTGAATCAACAAAGCGGCTAGTTCAATAAAGCTTGATTAAGTTCTGACTTTCACATTTTGCTTCATTAAAGCGGCTGATTCAATTAACCACTAATTCAATTAACCGGCGCGACGTCCAATGTACTTAAAACATAGCAAGCGAAGTAAGTTGTGTTTTTACTTTCTTCTATATCTAATATATAGAAGAAAGTATTGGTTTCGTGAAAAATTTCGAATGTCGAATTTTGACGGATTTGCACGTTTTGAGGTGCGCTGAGTCCATTTCGACCATTTTTGGAAAATGTCTGTCTGTGTGTCTGTGTGTGAGTCTCCATGTGTGTGACCAGTTTTTATGGCCGCTCTAGAGCAAAAACTACTGCATGAAATCGAACAAAAATTTTTGCACATATGTACCACTATGTGAACTGGTGCTCCTGACTTTTTTTAGCGAATTCCTCTAAGGGGGGTGGAGCAATCGCACGTGTTCTGCGCGGGGGTGATTGCTATATCTCAGGAAGTAACCGGCAGAATCAAACAAAAATTGGCCCACAGGTAGACCCTACTGTGTACAGGTGCTGATTCAATTTGTTTGTCAATATCTAGAAGGGGGGTGGAGCAATCGCACGTGTTCTGCGCGGGGATGATTGCTATATCTCAGGAAGTAACCGGCGGAATCAAGCGAAAATTGGTCCATAGGTAGACCCTACTGAGTACAGGTGCTGATTCAATTTGTTTGTCAATATCTCGAAGGGGGGGTGGAGCAATCGCACGTGTTCTGCGCGAGGGTGACTGCTATATCTCAGGAAGTAACAGGCGGAATCAAACGAAAATTGATCCATAGGTAGACCCTATTGAGTACAGGTGCTGATTCAATTTGTGTGTCAATATCTCAAAGGGGGGTGGAGCAATCAAAAGTGCTTATTTTGTCATTGCACGTACTGTATCTCGGGAAATATTGCTGCGATTTGAATGAAATTTGGAATAACACTAACCCAATATGGAAGCAAGCATCGATTAAATTTTGGCGCCAATCGCCCCAGGGGGGTGGGGTGATTTTTGCGCTTAGTCAACTATGCGAAAAATTAATTCATTAAAAAATCGCTTTCACGCTATTTAATTATCAAAACAGCTGAAAACTTTCAATGATTTGAAATTTTTAACTGTTGCCAATTTCTTTTTACTAACAAATAAAATGTTTGCAATTAATCTAAACAAGGCTTTTGCAATGATTTCCAATTTCGCTCATTGATTCTGCATTTGCAGGGTTATTACGATAATTGGGAAATTGTAGCTGTCTCCAATTACTCGGGCGAGTACGTATTTTATTTTGTAACCGGAATTCATAAGATAGATATAGAAGAAAGTTTCGTGACGGCCACGACAGCTAGTTTTATTCACAAGTATTTTATAACTAATGAAGTTACTATGTGTATTAACCTATTCTATTATACATTCAACCCTGCGAAAAACCCTTGCCCCTCTCCCAAAACAAAATGTTTCAGCTTTTTTGTAGCATTGAAATCAAACCAAGATACTCTCGTCATGTAGCGTCTCTCTGGAAAGTAAACATTTGGAAAGAGACGACAGAGATTTTTCGACTCCATGCTAATCCCTAAAATTTTCCCTGCCGTCAAGAAAATACCTACGATTAAGATAGAGTTCAGTGATTCACAACTCCTGCAGCGAAGTCACGCCTTCTTTGTTAACGAGTTGGATAGCGATTTGACCAGGGTGGCGAATTATCCATAGAACCCTTTAATAGAGGTAATCATTAAGCAAGTAATTAAATCAATTATTAAATGTTAACTTCATGATCAATGACAAAAATAACAGGAAGTAGATTTTAATCCAGTTAATAAGCTTTTTACTGGATCATGTTGATTAAGTAACAGAACTTTGGCAGGTAGAAATTAAGCTTTACATTCTTGTAGTTTGGAATTATGTGTTGGAAATTGTTTTCCAAATTACTATGCTTTATTTCTTAGTTTTTCATTTCCACAAAGAGGTCTGTATTTATTTGTCTATTTTTGTGTTACAAAAAAAAAAAAAAAAAAGATTGAATTGAAAATTTCGTTATGCAATTTTTTTTATTTTATTTACTTGGATGCTGCATAATGCAATGGAAAATTAAAGTATGACAATTATGAAGCTAATGTAATTAATTATTAAAAATTAAGCAGTAGTTATTTGATTTATAACTCAGTTCACAGGAAATCAATATCCAGTTTAGTTAGCATTCCACTGATTTTAGATCAACCAAGGTTTTTATTGGATTATACTGTGCACACAGTAGAACCATGGAAGCAATTTAATGAAGCTTTACAATTTTATACCTTATAATTATGAGTTAGATTTCTTTTCCTAAAGACTATTTTTCAGCTCTGAACTTTTCATTTCCAAAGAGAGAGCTGCATTTTATTTTCATTTACTTTAATGTTACATAATACACTAATGAAAGAATGGTAATTATAGGGCAAATCAGAAAATGCAATTAATTATTAAACATTCACTCCTTGTTCATGATAAAGATAAAAGGAAGTCAATGTCAAATTCAATTAACATTCTGTTGGTTTTGACCACCAAAGGTCATATTTTTCATATCAGAAAAACCAAGAGAGTCTAATAATGATAGTGAAGTTTTCAGCTAGAAAATAACCATGCACAGTAGATATGTACTTTATTTTATTTTTAAGTAATTCAATAAGGTCATTGAAACAAGTTATAGCATAGCTTTACAGTAAAAACCATGAGTGTATTCCCAATTTAAAATTATAAACGAGAAAAATGTTCGAACGTACTAATTTAAACTCCTTCAATATAATGCTCACATTCCACTGAGGCTGCAGATGTAAAAATGTAATGAAAATACTTTTTTTCCGTTTCAGTAGTTGAACATTCTTTTTTGCGTAGGAAATCCATTAAAAACTTGATGGAAAATGGGCATTTCTACGTTTTGCAACGGCTAAGAAAAATTGTTGAACCGGCACTGAGCGAAGTAAACAATCTCACATCTGTCGAAGACACAATATTTGGCACTCATAACTGTCTATTACAATCTAGAAGGGACACAGCATTCATTAAACACAATAAAAAGCTATATTAGAAGTTTGAAGAACATTATTGAACCTGACAAAAACACCGATCATTGCTTTCGCCAGCATACTATATACTTCTCAGCAGTTTAACTTGGCAGTGACGTCACTACGGGCGGAGCCAACAGCGTGACGTTAGCCTATGAAAAACGAGCTAGATAAAACGTCACAGCCTACTTCGCGAATTAGAGGAAACCGCTGGCTGCTTGTGAGCTCTTATTGGTTCCGCCCGTAGTGACGTCACTGCCAAGTTAAACTGCTGCGAAGTATACCGTAGCGATAACGTAAACAAAGTAGCAATGGGCACAGTGGCGTCCGGCCAATCACGTTGTGTTTTCGCGTCACGTGACTTTTCGTCAATTTTCTCTCACTTTAAAATTGAATATTAATTAACACAAAGCTTTTTTTGCATGGAAAAGCATATTTTCGGAAATAGTGAGTCATAATTCATCGAAATCACCTTAAATATTGCATATTCCTCACAAGTGCAAACTGCTCATTTTAGTTCGCCAAATATTACACTCTACCAGCTCAATCGGCGGATTTGTCCTGTCGTACAGAAACGGCGGGGAGAGACGCGGCGGAAATGTCTCATGAGGGGAATGATAGAGATAAATTTTGCGTCCGAAATGTCCTATGTTGCGGCGGAAATGTCCTGTGCCCCGGCCCCAACCGAGCTAGAAATTATCCGAACAGTTTGATCAATTTTGTCGTCGGATTTTATAATGGCTTTTAACTAATTTCATGCTAAAACCTAGGTCAGCCTTAAACTGGAAATTCATTGTTGATTGCGACTTTTGTTTGAACTGAAACACACTTAGCTACGAAAATATCGGTAAAAATCGGTGCTTGTCTAGGAATAATCGATTTTTCTTCTTGTTAAATTCTAGTAAAAAGTAGCCTATGACACTCGAGACTCGAAAACGAATCGATTGGCACCTCATTCATCAAAATCGAATGAATAGTTTAGGAGCTACGGTGGAACATCCTTAACCACAAACATAGCCAAACTGATAAAAAAATAACCTTTTTACCCGACTACGGCAAAGCCTAAAGGAAAGGTTATGTTTTTTTTTTTTTTTTTTGGCATAATCATGCATTTTACTTTTTAGAGCATTTTCCAACTGAAGTCGGTTCTATTTTTTTTCCAAAAATATTTTATTTATTTCTTTTTAGTGTAAATGCACTTAAAATAATCAAAATATAGTTAGAAAACTAAAAATTACGCTTTTAAATAAAGTTCAGAATAAAGTTTAAATTTAGTTGAATTTCATGTTTGATTTAGTTAAGCCTTTATTCAAAATTCTCATTATCATTGTTATTACTGTTTCATAGCAACTACGTTTTGTAACAATGGATTTCATATTTAATCACTAGCTGGGCTCCCGGCTCCGCCCGGGTTTCTGCCGGGTAATGTGTTACCGTGAAACTCATTCATAGTTTTTTCAGCATTAAAGTGCACATCCATATACATAAATGGCTACTTCTGTAAACAATGTCTATTTTTTCTGTTTGGATAAACTAAAGAAAACAGTAGGGTGAGTTCTGGTAAGTGCGTACCCTTTTTTTCAAAGTTCATGTTCTCAAGGATGCTACTCCGTTGAAAAATCTTGTACACTCACAATTTTTTTTTAGTTTTCTTTCCAGATCCTTTACTAAGATGTTCAAGCATATAATGTGTCAAATAAACCATAAGCATAGGTTTTGTGACCTAGTTTATGACACCTATTCTAAGGTACGCACTTTCCCTACCTAGCGGGGTAAGTGCGTCCACCTTAAATTATGTGAATATGAGCAGGAAAAAACTTCTGGTACATATTAAATATGTTATGTAGTTGCCTTGGGATAATTCCTAATACGAGAGATCAGCACTTGCTTGCATGGATGAAACTCAATCAGTGATATCCCACGTGTCTTACGAACAACTGTGATTTGAAGTTTGAGAGAGTTGTGTCTGTGATTCTTCCTTTGTCCTTTTAATAAGACCAAGTGAGCAAATGTAAGTTGTTTTTATTTAGTAATAATCACTTATAGTCTACATAGTTTATTTTGGTTTAATACATTAATCAGTCTGCGTTTAAGCCAGGGTTCGCACTTACCCCTTCTTAAATGTAAAATGAGATATGTGCGTTCAATAACGTTCTTGTAAGTGCATGCCCCTGTGATTTTCTTTAATTCTATTTGTATGGTAGATCGTTAGGTGACCCGAGTGAACATTTTTTTTTTGAATAAATACGGTTTTAATATTTTTCTTATTAGAATCAGTAGAAGTAAGAAAAAACGCAAAATAAAGAGCAAAAAAAAAAAAAAAAAAAAAAAATTGATCATGATATGATACTTGTGAGCGATTCCATACCAAATCACCGAAAAAAAAAAAGTTGGTCGCACGACCGACTCGGATTTTTTTTTAATTTGGTACACAGATTGATGGTATAGAGGTATGAAAAAGCCCAAAAGGAAAGTTACCTGCTCCACTTATTTTCTGAGATACATGCCCTCAAAGTTTGTCCGCCACGTCAAAATACTAAAAAAGTGATGTTATTTAATCATTTTTTATAAAAAATCGTACTCATGCAAAATAAAAGTGTTAGATATCTATGGAAACTAGTTACTCCAGGCATTCTGAAAAAAAAAATACTAGAACGTTCATAATGAAAATTGCCAAGGTACAGGGCTCTTTGAAGTTGTCACCACAAAAACTTGATTTTGCAGATTTTGCTAAAATTCAGGCATTTATTACAAAAAAAGGCAAACAAAACCAAAGGTTTTCTCACTTTCTGGTAGTGTACAGGTCCTCCCTGTAAATTGCTACGCAATAAATTTTTTGGGTTTCTTACTCCTTCTTGGAAATATTTTAGCTTAAAGATAAGCCGTAAGGCAAAAAATGCGTTTTTGGCCATCTTGGCAGCCATTTTTCTCATAAAGGGGGAGCAGTAGAAACTTTAATTTTTTTTTAAACAAGCCACTGATATGTTAGCTATTCACAGGAAAAGAGTTTACTTTTGGTTATTTCTCCCATTAAGAGATATCCTGCTGACAGTATATGCATGTTTTTCGCGACGACCATATGCTTTTGTTCCCCCTCTCATGGACTTAAAATTAATTAAACCAAAAAATAATGATATATTTATTATTAACTGTATTATCTACCCAATATGTCATGAAATTTAATTTATTAAATCATTGAACAATAAATTAGATAATTGATGAAAAAAAGAAAAAGTATTTCTCTGATGCCTGAGCATTATGCATTCATAATTATAAAGCACTAAATACTTTCTTGAGAAATTAATTAACATAAATGAGCTCTAAATAGTTATATTATAAGCAATACCCAATCTTGTGATTGGGATACTCCTGTTTTTAATTGAAGAATTTCTTGAATATCACATGAATATCAGGAAAATAAATGAGGTCTTTTCGTTTGATGTAGGATATTTTATGACAAATTTCATTTGATGGGCTACTAACTGAGCATGGTGATAAAGAGCTATTAATTTCAGCATCGAATTCCATTTTACCTTATTAACAGTTAAATATTTACAAAATAATTAAATAAATAATTTAATACAAAGCCATGCTTGAAGAATTAAAATTAGTGCAACTAATTTATTCCCATACTGATCTTTACAAAATTGACATGCGTTGAGCACTGATAAGAACTGACAAGAAAAAGTTTACTCACTAAAATATTAGTTCACAGATACTATAAAGCATACATTCTATTTTCCACAAAATAATACTGCAACAAAGATCAAGGGTATCCTCCTGTTTATAGCCATCAATCAGGAACATCCAATCACAAGATTGGGTATTGCCTATGAGATAAATATTCGAAGCTCCTTTATTTTAATTGATTTTTCAAGAAATTCTTTAGTACCTACCCCTTTATACCCTTGTTCTTTGTTGCAGTATTATTTTGTAGAAAATAGAATGTACGCTTTATAGTATCTGTGAACTAGTATTTTAGTGAGTAAACTTATTCTTGTCAGTTCTTATCAGTGCTCAACACATGTCAGTTTTGTAAAGATCAGTATGGGAATAAATTAGTTGCACTAATTTTAATTCTTCAAGCATGGCTTTATATTAAATTATTTATTTAATTATTTTATAAATATTTAACTGTTAATAAGGTAAAATGGAATTCGATGCTGAAATTAATAGCTCTTTATCACCATGCTCAGTTAGTAGCCCATCAAATGAAATTTGTCATAAAGTATCCTACATCAAACGAAAAGACCTCATTTATTTTCCTGATATTCATGTGATATTCAAGAAATTCTTCAATTAAAAACAGGACTATCCCAATCACAAGATTGGGTATTGCTTATAATATAACTATTTAGAGCTCATTTATGTTAATTAATTTCTCAAGAAAGTATTTAGTGCTTTATAATTATGAATGCATAATGCTCAGGCATCAGAGAAATACTTTTTCTTATTTTCATCAATTATCTAATTTACTAGCTGCCAGGGCAGCTAGATTAGCTTCCTGCGGCATGTTGATGCATAACGTCTCCCCTCTCTAACTTTTACATCATTCTGAAGTTATATTATTTGATATAGGGTGAGTTCTGGTAAGTGCGTCCACGGGGTAAGTGCGTCCACTGGGTATTATATGAACACTGTTCTGAAATGGCTTCTGCAACACATCGACTATGTTAGATAACTGTCTAATGATAATTTCAATAGGTAGAATTCAGGGCTGTATTCAATAGACGAAACACAATCAGAGACAACTTAAATGTCTTCAAAAAAACTCTAAAGTAAAGATTGAGAAGGTTTTGTTTCAGTTTCTCTTGTAGTCATACCAAGCAATTGAAGTCAAGAAATGCAAGTTGTTTCTTTTGAGTAATAGCTACTAATAACATACATGGGGTATTTTGATCAAATACTCTAAGTAAAATTTGTTTATATGACGGTACGCACTTTCCCTTTCTTTAAAGTAAGGTGGGGGTAAGTGCGTACCATTTTGATGGGGCAAGTGCGTACCACTATCATGAGGCATATGCGTACTATTATTCGGAGCAAGTGCGTACCATTATGATGAGGCAAGTTTGTACCATTACGTGGAAAATCCGACTCTCGTAATTCACCTTTAATTTTGCTTATAACTCTTTTATAAGCCGATTATAAATCCGACGTCATTTCCATCAAGTTTTTATATTTACATTGAATGCGGCGTAAGATTTCAATTTTATTCAATATCTATGAAATATATTGGCTTTTAAGCATCAGTTAGTACATTTTTCGTTGAAAATAGCGATCATAAGCCAAACTTAATTTAAACCAGAATCACAAATTAAGCAATGAAATTAAGTGAAACACTTAATGAGGAACCAACTGATTCAAAAAACGAAGGTGAAATAATGAATAAATTATATTTAAGAAAATTAAGAACACCTTGTAAAAAACTATTTCAATGTACAAGAAAAAAAAGTACAAGTATCATATCATGATCAATTATTTGTTTTTTTTTTTTTTTTTGCTCTTTATGTTGTGTTTTCTCTTACTTCTGCTGATTCTAATAAGAAAAATATTAAAACCGTATTTATTCAAAAAAAAAAAACGAATTGTTCACTCAGGTCACCTAACGATCTACCATACAAATAGAATTAAAGAAAATCACAGGGGTACGCACTTACAACAATGCTATTGGACGCACATATCTCATTTTACATTTAAGAAGGGGTAAGTGCGAACCCTGGCTTAAACGCCGACTGTTTAATGTATTAAACCAAAATAAACTATGTATACTATAAGTGATTATTACTAAATAAAAACAACTTACATTTGCTCACTTGGTCTTATTAAAAGGACAAAGGAAGAATCACAGACACAACTCTCTCAAACTTCAAATCACAGTTGTTCGTAAGACACGTGGGATATCACTGATTGCGTTTCATCCATGCAAGCAAGTGCTGATCTCTAGTATTAGGAATTATCCCAAGGCAACTACCTAACATATTTAATATGTGCCAGAAGTTTTTTCCTGCTCATATTCACATAATTTAAGGTGGACGCACTTACCCCGCTAGGTAGGGAAAGTGCGTACCTTAGAATAGGTGTCATAAACTAGGTCACAAAACCTATACTTATGGTTTATTTGACACATTATATGCTTGAACATCTTAGTAAAGGATCTGGAAAGAAAATTAAAAAAAAATTGTGAGTGTACAAGATTTTTCAACGGAGCAGCTCCCTTGAGAACATGAACTTTGAAAAAAAGGGTACGCACTTACCAGAACTCACCCTAATTTAATGTTCATTCGATTTCAAGACATACCACGCACGTGGCCCGGCGTTGCACGGCCACTTCGTGCCTTAAAAGTAGTGAGAAAAATTTCAAGAAAGTACTCCCCGCCAAGGCGGCTCGCTAATAGGCGCTTCACGCCTTTACTTTTTTCCTATATAAAAAATCATTCGAATTATTGAGATGCTTCGCGCTTTCAAGATGGTGAGGAGAGTTTCAGTAAGTTCAGCTCGCTCAAAGAAAAAAAAGCAGACATAGACACTCAGTTTTTAATATAAGTAGATGGCTTTTCAACAAATGAATGTTTCAAAATATTACAAGTAGCTAGCGATAAAAGGTACTATGTAAGTGGCCCGCTTATGAGTTTCGTGTTTGATTTAGTTAAGCCTTTATTCAAAATTCTCATTTTCATTTTTATCACTGTTTCATAGCAACCACGTTTCAACAATGGATTTCATATTTAATCATTTATTAGGCTTAATCGCTTTAAACTTGACTACTTATTAATTGATATCTTCGCTAATTAAAATCGTATAATTATATAGATTGAAACTAATGAAGCCTGAAAAATTACCTATCTATCGGTACCTGGTTCGACTTTCAGTTCATTGGCGTTCAGGAGAAAGAAGCGTGACATAGATAGAAAGATACTCAGTTTTTAATATAAGTAGATTGTTCAATGATTTAATAAATTAAATTTCATGACATATTGAGTAGATAATACAGCTAATAATAAATATATAACTATTTTTTGGTTTAATTAATTTTAAGTCCATGAGAGGGGGAACAAAAGCATATGGTCGTCGCGAAAAACATGCATATACTGTCAGCAGGATATCTCTTAATGGGAGAAATAACCAAAAGTAAACTCTTTTCCTGTGAATAGCTAACATATCAGTGGCTTGTTTAAAAAAAAAATTAAAGTTTCTACTGCTCCCCCTTTATGAGAAAAATGGCTGCCAAGATGGCCAAAAACGCATTTTTTGCCTTGTGGCTTATTTTTAAGCTAAAATATTTCCAAGAAGGAGTGAGAAACCCAAAAAATTTATTGCATAGCAATTTACAGGGAGGACCTGTACACTACCAGAAAGTGAGAAAACCTTTGGTTTTGTTTGCCTTTTTTTGTAATAAATGCCTGAATTTTAGCAAAATCTGCAAAATCAAGTTTTTGTGGTGACAACTTCAAAGAGCCCTGTACCTTGGCAATTTTCATTATGAACGTTCTAGTATTTTTTTTCAGAATGCCTGGAGTAACTAGTTTCCATAGATATCTAACACTTTTATTTTGCATGAGTACGATTTTTTATAAAAAATGATTAAATAACATTACTTTTTTAGTATTTTGACGTGGCGGACAAACTTTGAGGACATGTATCTCAGAAAATAAGTGGAGCAGGTAACTTTCCTTTTGGGCTTTTTCATACCTCTATACCATCAATCTGTGTACCAAATTAAAAAAAAATCCGAGTCGGTCGTGCGACCCCCATTCGGTGATTTGGTATGGAATCGCTCTTGTACTTTTTTTTTTTCTTGTAAATTGAAATAGTTTTTACAAGGTGTTCTTAATTTTCTTAAATATAATTTATTCATTATTTCACCTTCGTTTTTTGATTTAGTTGGTTCCTCATTAAGTGTTTCACTTAATTTCATTGCTTAATTTGTGATTCTGGTTTAAATTAAGTATAGCTTATGATCGCTATTTTCAACGGTACTAACTGATACTTAAAAGCCAATATATTTCAGAGATAATGAATAAAATTGAAATCTTACGCCACATTCAATGTAAATATAAATACTTGATGGAAATGACGTCGGATTTATAATCGGCTTATAAAAGAGTTATAAGCAAAATTAAAGGTGAATTACGAGAGTTGGATTTTCCACGTAATGGTACAAACTTGCCTCATCATAATGGTACGCACTTGCTCCGAATAATAGTACGCATATGCCTCATGATAGTGGTACGCACTTGCCCCATCAAAATGTTACGCACTTACCCCCACCTTACTTTAAAGAAAGGGAAAGTGCGTACCGTCATATAAACAAATTTTACTTAGAGTATTTGATCAAAATACCCCATGTATGTTATTAGTAGCTATTACTCAAAAGAAACAACTTGCATTTCTTGACTTCAATTGCTTGGTATGACTACAAGAGAAACTGAAACAAAACCTTTTCAATCTTTACTTTAAAGTTTTTTTGAAGACATTTAAGTTGTCTCTGATTGTGTTTCGTCTATTGATTCCGGGCCTGAATTCTACCTATTGAAATTATCATTAGACAGTTATTTAACATAGTCGATGCGTTGCAGAAGCCATTTCAGAACAGTGTTCATATAATTCCCAGTGGACGCACTTACCCCGTGGACGCACTTACCAGAACTCACTCTATTACACACCCTAAATAAATACAAATGCAAGCTACGAATAATGTTTAGGTAAATAGAAAATGTTATAAGCTTGATGTATTAAAATAAATATATATTTACAGTATCAATCGCTCTGGAGTCAACTATTTCCAAATATTGCACGTTAAATAAGTCCCATTATTAGTTTCTATCTTTGTGATAACTTGGTGAAAACATCTTATGTACCTAATTTAGGAAAAAATTGACTATATACACTTTCTATTTTCTAACTGTTGCCAAAATTCTCTTTTTATTAAGCCCCATTAGCGATTATTGGCACAGATGAAGAAAGCAATAAATTTCCTACCTACGCCAGTGAAGCCTTGGTTCAAAATTGTCATCATGATTACATTATCATTGTTGTTGCGAGGCAACCAAATTTTGCAACAATGGACTGTTTAATCTTTTAATGGGGAAATTACATGAAATTTACTATTTTCCATAATAACTTTTTTAAACTAAACTTTTTAGAAATAAATTATAGCTTATCCTGCTCCCTGTTACTCTAGCTATCTACGGTGAAAAAATGGTTAAAATCGGTTCAGTAGTTTGGAAGATTAGCCCGGACAAAAATTAGTCATTTATGTATATAGATGAAGGACAAATCGCTTTAAATTTGACTACTTATTAATTGATATCTTCGCTAATTAAAATCGGAGAATTATACCAATTAACACTAATGAAGCCTGAAAAATTACCAATCTGTCAGTACCTGATTCGACTTTTAGTTCAGTGGCGTTCAGGAGAAAGAAGCAGGACATAGAAATATACTCGGTTTTTAATATTAGTAGATATTTCAAAACAATGTTATCAGCATTACATAAAAATAAAAAGACCATAGAAATGAATTAATCCAGAGCAGCCTTGGAATTCAAAATTGGCATTATTACAATTACTTTGATCCCGATTTCTATTTGGAACGATTTTTGCAGGTTCCCGCTATCAAACCCGGACCATGAGAGGATGGGACCAATCGGAAAGAAAGACCTTTCAAACAAAAAATAATTTTTGAAATCGGTCCAGGCGTCTTCGAGTAATCTTATAACATACAAAAAAAAAAAAAAAAATTCTCCGACGAATTGTATAACCTCCTCCTTTGTTGAAGTCGGTTAAAAATGCAAGACAACGTGTTCAAAAGTACAAATAAAATGTTTAAAAAGAGTGAGAAAACTCTAGCAGAACATTTTATTTGTATTTTTGGACACGTTGTCTTGCATTTTTAACTTAACTAAGTATACAAAGTTTTCGAGTGCTTTTCTTACAAATGCACTTAGTTAGACAAATATATCGAAGAATATGCTTGTAGAATGCATTTTCTTACTTCTTATATGATTGGCAGTTACTTCGATTCATATTGATTTACAATGGCACCAGTTTTTAGCCTACTTTCCCGTTAAAAATGAAAGAAAGACGAAAAAAGTAGTAAAAGTAGCTTAATGCATCTAAAAAATATCGCCAAGTCCAAAAAATATCGCCAAGTTAAAAAAAATATCGCCAAGTCCAAAAAATATCGCCAAGTTAAAAAAATAATAAGGTAAAATGAATATCGAAAAATTAAAAATTTGAAAGTAGGGTATTGAGATGGGGAATTTGTGTGTCGGTCGGTCGGTCGGTCGGTCTGTCTGTCCCCCCCTAATAACTTTTGAATGAACATTCCGATTTTGACAAACTTTTTTTTGTTGGAAAGATCTCGGCGAGTACAGCTCATTCCCATATTTGATTTTTCGATTTGAACAATTTTTGGTTCAACTTTGAACCGTTCAAACAACCTGTCCCGCGATGCTAACTTTTGAGTGAACAATCCGATTTGAACAAACTTTTTTTTGTTCGAAAACTCTTATCAAGGATACTTCACCCGCATTTAAATTTTCCATTTGAGCATTTTTTCGTTCAACATTGAACCGTTCAAGCAACCTTTCCCCACCTAATAACTTTTGAGTGAACCGTCCGAATGGAATAAACTTTTTTTTGTTTGAAAGATCTCGGAGAGGCTTTCCCATACATTCCCATATTTCGCTTTTTGATTTGAACCATTTTTCGTTCAATATTGAACCGTTCAGAAAAAAAAATTAACATTAGCGTCTACGGGGAATTTAAGTTGAATGTTGATCGTGAACTTAAAGTCGGATTTCCTTCAAACTAACTTTGTAAGAAAATGGTTTTGATATATAATGTTTGTAAAGTACTTTTCTGAGTAATCTTCTGTGAGGACTTTGATTCCGACTCCGACTCCGCAAACATGGCGGAAATGCAGGCTCAGAAAAAAAATGACTGACTGTGCAGACGATTTTTTGTTTATTTATTCATTTGTTTTATTTTATTTTTTTTTTGGCAGACGATTTTTTTTGTAACAAAAATTTTTCATTCACGCGAACATTTTATTCTTTATTTATATTTAACAACTGGCAACGGATTAAAAGTGAAATTCGAGACATTTTATTAACGGACGAGCTTTTTTTTTTTTCTTTCTTTGATAAAATGTGTTTTGATGCTCTTTGTACTTTTATTTATTTATTTTATTATTATTATTTTTTTTGAAAACGATGGAGGATTTTTTCTACGGAGGAACTGTAACAGTTACACTCTTTAAAAGGTGCGACAAAACTTTATTTATTCGTTAATTACTTTTTACTTGTCTATTTCATCTGATGAGAGGGGTATATTTTGCTTTTCGAAATCAGCTCTAAGTGCTAAAAAGGTATGTTTGGCATAATTTTCAGTCTCAGATAATCAAGAGAATAATGATCAGATGCGAGAATGCCGATGTCGATGTACGGGAAAGTAGGCTCGTTTAGTTCTTGACAGAACTTCTTGTTATAATCTAGAGAGAAGGGAGTGCTGTGACTTGGGAGACTATTTTAATAGTGTTATTGGGGGGGGGGGGAGTGAAATTGCGGCTTAGGTGGTCTGAAATGTTGGGCAGTTGGTCAGGGACATTTATTTTGCAGTTTCTGTAGGAAATCTGCTGCTATTATTTGGTTCTTATTCCAACTAAACCAATCCTTTACTCCAAATATTGCTGAAAAAAGGTTATGCATTTGAGGCGTCGTTCGCCTTCATATATATATATATATAAAGCTCCATTCATGTGGACACACTTTATTCACATACACTAGACAAAACATTTACACCACAATCACATCAGACATTAGCACAATCGTAGTCGATATTTTAAGTGCGCGCAAGCTACTTTTAAAGGTGGCGATGAAGGCGTACTTCCTCCTTGTACGTGACGTACGACTCGCATTTTTCAACTACATCGTGTTCAACTAAAATGTAGTTGAAGGTATGTTTATTTATAGATTCTTTTCTTTTTAGATAATTACGTGCATTCATATTTATTAATTAGTAAATTGTCAATTACTACATTCATATTGATTTTGAAGATGCTCTCTTAAATGTTTATAAATCACATAAATTTATGTAAAACATATATAAAACTCATATTCTTTGTATGAAGCAAAGAGTATAACATTTAAAATAAAATTCTGTATTTATTTAATTTTTTTCCAGGTGGCTGATCTACCTTTCTCAACTGGATAAAATTGCTAGTGTATAATTCTTTGATGTTGATCTGAACGTTTTATGAGAAAACAACTTTATCTATTTGTTATTACTTAACAAATTATATTCCTCAAATATGGGTCGAAAAGTTATTCTTGCAACTTGTACATTAAACCAATGGGCTATGGATTTTAAAGGGAACTATGAACGAATCCTTGAGAGCATTAAACAAGCGAAGGATAAAGGTGCCACATATCGATGTGGGCCAGAGTTGGAAGTCACAGGTTACAGTTGTGGAGATCATTTTTATGAGAGTGATACACTGTTGCACTCTTGGGAAGTGTTGGCAAAAATTTTGCAGGATCCGCTTTGCAAGGATATGCTTATAGATATTGGAATGCCTGTCATGCATAAAAATGTGACCTACAATTGCAGAGTGATTTTTTTAAATAAAAAAATTCTTCTGATTCGACCAAAATTAATATTATGTGATGATGGAAATTATAGAGAAACTCGTTGGTTTACATCTTGGACGAAGATTAGAGAAACTGAAACTTATTATTTACCTCGAATGATACAAGATATAACTGGTCAGAAGACTGTGTTGTTTGGTGATGCAGTTATAGCTACTTTAGACACTTGTATTGGTTTTGAAATTTGCGAAGAGCTTTGGAATCCTCACAGTTCTCATATTTTTCAAAGTTTAGATGGGGTTGAGATTATAGCTAATGGAAGTGGTTGTTACCACGAATTACGAAAAGCGTACGTAGTTGTGGATTTAGTAAAATCAGCTACTGCCAAATGTGGGGGGATCTATCTTTTTTCCAATTTACGAGGCTGTGATGGCGAACGAACTTATTTTCAAGGTTGTTCTCATATTGCCATCAATGGACACATGGTAAGCATTGGTAAGCAATTTTCTCTAAAAGATGTCGAGGTCATCACTGCTACTTTAGATCTGGAAGACGTCCGAATTTATCGCAACAGCATCAGAAGCAGGAATTTAGTGGCGTCTTCTTCTCCCAGTTATCCTCGCGTACAGGTGGATTTTGCTTTATCTTCTAGTGATTTGTTTTTGCCCACATTTCAGCCAAAAGAATGGAGCTATCACACACCTGAAGAAGAAATATCTCTCGGCCCAGCATGCTGGCTGTGGGACTATCTGAGACGTAGTGGACAAGGTGGTTTCTTCCTACCTTTGAGCGGTGGAGTTGATAGTAGTAGCTGTGCCGTGATTGTATACTCCATGTGTACTCTAGTTTGCAAAGCAATCAGTGACGGGGAGAGCTCAGTTTTAGATGATCTAAGAAAAATTATGGGAGATCAAAAATACTATCCTCAAAACCCAAGAGAACTTTGCAATCAAATTCTAGTTACGTGTTACATGGGTACTAAAAACTCATCTGAAGAAACTTGTTTCCAGGCTAAAGATTTAGCTTCTCAGATAGGAAGTTATCACATGAAAATCAAAATTGACATCATAATCGATGCTATACTGACAGTTTTCACACTTGTTACTGGCATAACTCCGAAATTCCGTATTCATGGAGGAAGTACTCGAGAAAATGTAGCCTTGCAAAATATTCAAGCTCGTATAAGAATGGTTATGGCATACCTGCTAGCTCAGCTCGTTTTATGGACTAGAAATCGATCTGGTGGCCTGCTTGTCCTGGGTTCTGGGAATGTTGATGAAGGACTTGCTGGTTATTTAACGAAATATGATTGCTCAAGCGCTGACGTAAACCCAATAGGTTCTGTTAGTAAAAGAGACTTGAAGTCTTTCTTGAAATATGCATTATTTCAGTTTAATTTACCGGCTTTAGGAGAAATACTCAATGCTCCACCAACAGCAGAGTTAGAACCTCTTAAGGAAGGAAAAATTGCTCAAACAGATGAAGAAGACATGGGTATGACGTATGATGAGCTGAGTATCTATGGAAATCTCAGGAAGCCAGGTGGTTGTGGTCCATACTCCATGTTTTGTAAACTAGTTAACGTATGGTCAAATGTCCTTCGACCTGAAGATGTTGCTGATAAAGTTAAGCACTTTTTTAGGAGATACTCTATTAATCGCCACAAAATGACAGTGCTTACTCCTTCGTATCATGCTGAATGTTACAGTCCCGATGACAATCGATTTGATCA
The DNA here is from genome assembly GCA_038373865.1 of Uloborus plumipes. Taxonomy (NCBI): domain Eukaryota; kingdom Metazoa; phylum Arthropoda; class Arachnida; order Araneae; family Uloboridae; genus Uloborus; species Uloborus plumipes. Next base: position 16,415 of record JAXGGA010004210.1, on the reverse strand, counting down.
GCGGCAGTTTCTTTACAATGCCAAATGGGAATGGCAGTTCCAAGCCATCGACGTGGCTTTGAAAAAAATCAAAAGAATCAAAGAAGATCATAACTATGACTTTACTAGATTAGGTCATAGCAAAATTCAGCATCGAATAAAAGACAGTTTGTCTGATAAAAATCTTTCAGACATAAGTGGAACATCCTTACATGAAAGTTTATCTGGGAAAAGCAGATTAGGAATTGTTGTTTCAGATACCTTACCGAAATTTTCCAAGGATGATTTCAACTTCGCTTCGAAAACTAACGTACCATTTCGAAGAACTCTCAATTCTACTCTTAGTTCAGATGTTTTATCTTTCTAATGAGAATACTGTAGTGATTGTCATTTACACTTAATTCTATACTTTAAGTGTTCATGTTTATGAATCAATTAATGATCAAAGTAATTGATTTTTAAATTAACTTTCTATTAACTAATACAATTTAACTATCGCAGGACTCCCAACTGTTCCTTTTTCCCTAAAAGCAGGGTGTAAAAAAATCAATGATTTTTTTAAAAAAATCCAAAAAATCGGATTTTTTTAATTTAAATCAGATTTTTTTGATTTAAATCGGATTTTTTTGATTTTTTTTAAAAAAATTAGAAACTTCAGTTATTAATTAATTTTAATTTTTGAACAACTTACCTTTAAGTTTTTAAAAATACAAAAACACCTTTGAAGTAAAGCTTCACCAGTAAGAAACCCAGAAAAAAGTGTTAGGAGCCAATATGAAAATAATCCTGTCTACTAGCTACGATAAAAATCAAAGGGGGCAGGAAGCTCAACCCAATCCTCGCTTCATTCAGCCCTCCCCCCTCTTTATTTTGCTTTTGTTTTGTAAAGCTGGAATATGTTCCATTTCAGCCACTAATAAGGACTGCCCCCCCCCCCCCCCCCAGTTACTAATGCAAGGCATAGAAAATTCATCTTCTATTTGGTTGTTTTTGTTTTTTTTTCTTTTCACTGAAAGTATATCACACACATTCTATCATGTCCCTCCCCCTCAATTCACTCTTTGCAACACCTACATGTATTTTCTTTATTTCACATATTAGACAACAAATAGCACTATTTGTGCATACATATTATTTGGACTGCAACCTTCCAGCATCTGTGGAGGGGGGATGAGTAGGATTACTTTTCCATTTATTAGATGGAAAGCAAAGCTTTAAAAGAAAATGGTAAAAATAATGAAATTGGGATTGTCCTAGAGAATTTTTTAAGGATTAAAATAAAAAGTGATTTAAATCAATGATTTTTTTAAAAAATCAATTGATTTAAATCACTGATTTAAATCAATTGATTTAAATCATCGACACCCTGCCTAAAAGTCATTATGCTTTTTTCATACTCTGTTCTTTTTCATACCTGTCAATTTTTGAGTATAAAATTTACGCTTGTTCCAGTTGCCTATGGTAGTATTTTTTTTTTTTGAAAAATGCAGAAATATTTTCGAAGTTATGAAAATGAAGGAAGGCAATTTTCACTTTATTGCCTATAAAAGAAGAAAAATAGAAGAAAAATAAAAAAAAAAAAACATGCTTGATTCGATTAGAAGAAACAAGCATGGCAATGTACAACTTAAATCTTATTATGAATTTTAGCTAAGATGTGTAAATAACTGTTCAATTTAACAAAACTTAGGCTTGTTGGGCATTTGCCCAACCCCCGATGCATTATTGGTAGGAGGGGAGTGGTACCGTTTTAAAAATGCAGACTTAAGTGATGTCATAATCTGTAGACCACTTGGTGGGACATCGACATCGCCAAGCTTTTGGTCCTTAAACTTTGTCATGTTGTTGACTAAATAACTTTTCGATTCTGGTTTAAATTTTGCACTGTTGGCAGTATTTGGAAAATAATTTCTGTAAAACTTTTTTTTGAGTCAGTTCACGGCAAACTTGGGTTTAATTGTTTAAATTTAAAGTGCTTGCTTACTCTAAGGCACTATTATATTGTGTTTTTGCTCTTTATATATGTTCCATGCCGTTTTTATGCGATTTTAGATCGCAGATAATAAAAATATCTCATTTCTATACATTTGAAAGTACAGTTCTCTATGTTAACTGAACTATACTTGTAGGAAAATGCCCACTCAATAAAACTCGTCACGTTGCCAAACTGTCGCTAAACTTACAAATATGGCACACGGCAATTATATAGCATAAATATGGCATAACTTCCTTCTCTACCTGTTTCACGGAATCGACTCGTTCTCTTATTTGATTGACAAATGCTCTATCTTTTTATTGATGAATAATATACTTATTATACTAATACACCTATTAATTGGCAGATGGAGAAAACATCAGATTAGTGTTGTTATTATTTTTATCTGAGCGAATTTTTCATCCCCCCCCCCCCCCACTTCAATCACATTAACTAGCTTTCTAGAATATTGGATTATTTTCTATCCCTATTTGTCAATATTTACAACTGTACCAATATTTTTTACCTCTAAATTCTGGAATTAAGAGCTTTTTTTTTCTTAAGGAAAATTGAAAAATCTCTTGGGAGCCCTGCTATTATTATCCTTACATATTTCTCTGAGTAAATTAAATAATAATATATTAAGTATACATATTGTGTTTATATTGTATTATATACTGTATCATTGTGGGAAATCATTCACTATTATAATGACATGTATTTCATTATCATAAACTGGTATATAGTATTTAATGTATTTGTATTCGCGTTTATTTTCCAATTTTTTTTTTTGTCAAATATGATATTTGTCTGAAACGATTTTTTTAACGCTAAATGACTCTTCGTTGTGATAAAACTATTTCGGAATTACTTTTTATTTTATTTGAAGTAATTTTTTATTCAGTTCTTTGGTATTATCCATAAAACAAAGGATTATGAACAAAGACTTCAAGCTTTATGCCATTGCTCATTGATATATAATTTCATTGGATAGATTTCCTCACAGCATGCTGTAATTCTGTAAATAGCATTCTTCTGCTTCATGTTCAAGCAAGATGCATGGAGCTATCCAAAAAAAGTTTAACGAGCAAATTATTTTCGATAAAAAATGCAAAATATATCGCGAATTGTACAACTGTCTGTTGCAAAATTTGCATTTGACATCGAAATTCTTAGAATACTACCAATTATGTGCAGCATTACGTACCAATCATCTGCGAATGATACCATTACGTTTCATATTTTTTACGTGAATGTTAGAATTTTGCTTTATCAACGTATCATTTTATTTGCTGGTTTTCATTTGTTTTTGAATACATTATTCAATTCGTTTTTGTTCATGTGTTGAATTATATATACTGTTTTGGAAAAGTAAATAAAAGCAATTGTAAATATACTGAGCTCAAAATTATTTTTGTACTCATTAAATCTTAACTTGAATATCAACAATTTTTAACTCATTAGTTTCTATTTCAAAGCCATTGTTGTAAAGATAGAGTCATGTCGGGCAATGGCTATGTTTAAAAAATGCTTGCTTATTATTCTGAGAAACTGAGATATTCCATCATCATTTCTTTCCGCTTTTGGGACAACTATCCATACCTAAATACGAAAAGAAATTAGTTAATTTCTGGTTTTCAGTGAAAAAGTGTTTGAAGTTTCGTTTTATAGTTTACTTAGGACAAGATACGTCATACGACTGGCTTAAATAGTGCGATACAATAATTAATGAACAGAATGAAGTGAGAAATTTTAGATTTCGTTGTCTTTTGTTTACGAAACATAAACAATATCAAGACTAACATTCTCTTTTACGATAAATGATCAAAAATTGAATGCCTGGTAGCAAAAGGGTGTAAATGCCAAAATTAAAGTTTGTAGGTATACACTATAAGAAACTCTCATGTGTTTGGTGCAAGAGACTGTAATAGTAGCTTTGGGAGCTGCTGCTATACAGCATGACTAAAAAAAATACTTATCAGTGAAAGCCTACCGACAGTTTTGAGCTTAGCACACGTTTTACTCCTAACTTTATCGTCCACATACATCCCTTTGCTTCTCATTTCCTCAATTATATCTGGTAAAATATGAGTAAAAACAAAGTATGCAAAGCAAAAAAAAGAAAAAAAAAAGGTGAAGGACTGAAAACAGCCCTATTAAAACTACAGTGGAGTCTCACAATCACTAGCCTTGATAGAGCTGTTTCTAGTTTTTTTTTTGCTTTCGGACAGATTTTCATAGCTTCGTTTACATGACCGATATAAAAGTAACAAGCCGTTGTAATATTTTATTAAAGTATTAAACTTGGAAGAGATAATGATAATTTTTAGTCTGAAATTCAATATTTACCACAAAATACTATTCAATCCGTAATTAATGAAACATTGTTTATTAAAGTAAAATCCGTTTTTTTCCCTCTCAATCATATTCATATATACTGGGGCCGATCACGCTCAAGGGATGCCTAGTTCCCGGTTAAAATTTCGTCCCCTCCCATCACTTTTCAAAGTTCTAGTAGTTTTTAAAAAGGAAAGAAATATGTTTTATTTTGGTGCCCGGGTGCAAGGACCCGCAGGAACGTTCATTAATCACGCCCTCCATCTGCAAAAGTTTATTTACTATTTTTTATTTCAAATTCTAGCATATATAAAACAGGTTCACCTTTAGTTAACTCTGTTGCTTGATTTGAAATGGAGAAATGATTTCAACAACACGTGAGCAACTTGGTATTTGCTCTCTTGCGAAACTTAGGTTGCGGTTTCTACGAAATTTTGTTGCGGAGGACAGGAGTGTTGCAGTTTTCTCTGCACTGACACAGTTCTAGCTGCAAAACAAGTTTTACAGAGTCTTTGAGGGGTGTGATTGAAGAATATACGTGAACTTAGAATCGCAATTCGAGAATGTTGTGTAACAGGAATAAGTAAGTTTGTTGAACGGATGAAGTCAAAAATTTCATTTAACAGTGTGAAGTTGACCTAACTTAGTCTCTGATCGAATTGTGACTTCATTTCGAAATGGTTTTACTCATTTGCTAGTACTAAAGATGGCACAATGCTTTTGTTGAATATTTTCCAAAAAAAAAAAAAAAAAATCATTCATAAAATGTAAGTCTTTCTTTTTTTTTATTAACTGAACGCTGGATTCTGCTAGTCATTACATTGTTCAAGAAAGCAATAAGAAATAATCCGATACGACTCACAATATATTGCTACTCTAAACCAAGTTCAAAAATTTCTGGCTATTCAATTAAAAAAAAAAGAAGCTAACTTCAATTCTAACTTTCGCGATACAATAACTAACATGCGATTTCAACTCTTTTATTAAAATTCGATTTATGTATTTATTTTATTTATTTTGTTATTTTTTTTTATTTATTGTTCTCCCAATGAATAGCGATTTTTTGCGAAAAAATATAGATAAACAAGAAAGGAATAGTTGCTAATACTATACTGTTCGAATTATAATTGGGACAAAAAGCTATTTTTCGCGGACTTTCAAGTTGACTTCCTGTTAGCTCCAGCGGGTTTCTCTAAACAGTTCTATTAGCCCCAATGTCATCTCGATGCCAATTCTGATTACTTAGTTCTGGTTTAGATGAGAAATTAGGAATATTAAACAATTCTTCAGTTCGTTTCTGTGGCAGGAGTAGGTAACATTTTGCATTCGTTCATTTTAGTTTGCTAAAAATGTGTATAACTCTTAGAAAGTTAGCTAAGATGAGCACAATTAACAGTCACGCATTTCTAGCTGTAAAAAATATTCTCTACTTTTTGCTAGAAAATTAATCTTTTTTTAATGTCTGATGAGCAGCATTGAAACTGCACCCTTTTTTTCACCAAAAAAAAAAAGAACAAATGAAAAAGAAACTCCAAAATAGGATTGGTTCTTGCTCTGAAATAGCATTATTAAACAAAACCTACCAAAGCTAGCAAATACTTTATGAGACATTATTTATCAATAAATATATGTATTCATTGATGGAGTATGCAATGAGAACTTTTCACCGTTATTCAGAAGAATAATCGAGAAAAGTTCCGATTTTCCAATACAAACCATAAGAATGTACTTTCATTATTGACATGGATATGTGTACGTTAAATACGTTCACCTTAGCTAACTTTCTAGGTATTATATTCCCTATTTGGTACACTAAAATGCACGAATGCAAAAGGCTGTTTACTTCTTTCCCACAAACCAGCTGAATAAATATCCAATAATCATAATTTCTGGCCTAAATCAATTTTTAAGCAATTGAAACTGACATCCAGATGACACTAAGGCTAATAAAAATTGCTTGTTAGATTTTTTGAAGTTATCTGGCGATCAACTTGTAAGTTCGCTAAAAAATAGCTTTGTCCCAATTAATTCGAACAGTATATTATAATCTTCTTTCTTCTTCAAACGTTTTAATGTGTTCAAAAGAAAAACGTCTCAATGCTGTATGTTTAAATATTTGTCCATGTATTTAGTTTTTTTTTAAAATTCAAATTCCTTAACATTTTGCTTTACCGCGGCTGGTATAAGCTCGTTTACTTGATTTGTGATTGGTAGATATTCACATCCATTTATTTCTTTGTTTCTAATGACGAATAAAATTTATGAAAAGTAAAAAAAGAGGGAGGGAGGAAAAGGAGCGCCTTTGGTATTAAATATTATTGCCTACGTTTCTTCGCTAATAAAAATACAATTTTTATTTATTGTTTGGCTGTTTCGGGTTAGATGTTTCTTGTACTTTTCTGTAATATGGTTGTTATGAATATTCTTTGAATAATACCAAACTTAAGCTTAGAGATTAACTAATCTAACTTAATTTCGTATCTCAACCAAACATATTTAAGAATCACTAGAATAGAAAAACTATCTTTATCATTTTCATTTTGTTTGCTTACAAATGCATACATGCATTAATGTTTCAATTTTAAGTTTCTTTTATTTAATTTCACAACTCGCATAAATAATTTAGTTTTTGATGATTGCTTTTTGCACTATAGTATAATTTTTAAAACCTAACAATTTATGAGTTTTTTCGTGTAGTATTTAGTATAATTGAAAAGTTAAACTGAAATGTAGGCAAAATTATAACGTTTAGAAACATAAAATAACCAATTATATTAAATAGAAATTAGAAAGTTAAAAATTAAAATTAAAATTTTTTAAAATGAAAAAAAAAGCAGTGTTTCAAAACTTGGCAGCCATCTTTCATTGATTCGCTTTAATTTTTCAGAAACGAACTCAATCCCCCCATCCTTGTTTTTAATGTATTTCCCTAATGTTTCAATGGAGGCTCCCATGAATTGATTATGTTCAACTGGTTGAAATCTACATATGGGCAATTCCACGGTAACTTTCGTTACATTTTGACTAACTCTTATGCAGTTAGCTCCTTAGTACAGACAAATATTGTTACAAAAACCTTGTACAAAAGCATTCAGTGAAAATGCCAGTCAAAAGCAAAATTAAAATGCAAAAATATTCGATGCAATTAAATTTTTCAAAATTTAGCAGTTAAAAATAGGGCAGTAACTTACGTTACACAAAAAGGGAACGGCATAATATGAAAATTGGTTCTAAGGCAAATTTCTGCTCTATTACAGCTGTTTTCTTGTTTGAAGTATAATTTATCAGTTTCTTATAATATTTAGGAATTAATTTTCATAAATTTAAAATTTTATGTTAAAAATTGAATTTTATGAAAATTTTTAATTGGGTAACTTACGTTACAGTAACTTACGTTACAAAATTCACTTACAAGCATATATTTATTACAAAAACTAATGAATGAAAATTATAGCTTAGTTTAGATCAAAATACTGAAAATTAACAATTATGAGTTAATTTTACAGAAATTTAATGCCAAAATCAATGATCAATCAAAAATATTACAAAACTTAAGACTTTTAAATGCATACTGACCGCTGGTATTAACAAGTTCAGATAATTCTATTTTTGAATCATGTTTTCTCTTATAATAAGTTTCCTCTGTCGTTTCTGGCCATTTCTGATTGGTTCCAACAGCAGCCATTACTTTTAATTTAAACTCGTTTTCTTCAATAATCGTCACAACTCAAGGATACAATGTATTTTCGTACTTCACCACACACCAGTCACCAGCTTTTATCTCTGTTTTTTCTTCTTGTTCCTTAAAATACAACTAAACGAAACCCTACATTTTGTTCATTTCTGGTTCTTATATGGTCATTGTGAATGTGCGGATCTTCAGAAATTTTTTTGATACATTTTGCTTTTTCTAACATATTTCAAAACTATCAAGAGTGACTTTTATTTATGAATCTGTAATATCCACATGACTTTTCTCATACCCCTTCTACAGCGCATCTTTTCTGCAGAGTTCAGTGGCATTTTAATGCAAAACAAAATATATTTCAATTGAAAGAGATAAACTATTTTTATATTTGTTTTTTCCAAAACATATTTGATAACTTTAAATCATAACAGAAGTCATTTTTGAATAATTCATAGTACATTACCTGCTAAATATTCTGAATGCAGTGATATTGTTTAAAGAGAATTAATATCTTAATAGCCAAAAAGAAGCATGTAATTTATAATAAAGGTGTATTGTAATCTTATTAAAAAAACAGACATTTTAAGAAATATGAGTAATCTAAATTAAGTAAATACAATGTGCAATTAAAAGAATTATTGAATAAATTGCTTCTATTAACACGTAGGTTTTATTTACAATTTACTTTATTTCAAAACACAAGTATTGAAGTTCTACTAAGGTAACTTACGTTATCTGCATATGTGGGTAACTTACGTTACACGTTTTGATTGTAGCACAAAAAATTAAATAAACAATATTGAAAAGAAAAGTACTGTTATTTGCTTAGTACACATCTATAAGATAGAAAATATAACATAGTTAACATTGTATTGCCCTTTCTTTATTTGCTGTAAAAACTTTAACATGTTTTTGGTAACTTACGTTACATAGAACAGTGCCTTTTTGAAATTGACATATATCACTTAATTAAATTGAAAACACTTGTTTCATCAATTCACAATATTAATTTAAAGTGTAATAAACAACAATCTTCCTTTGTCACATTTATCTAATGGAAAAAATTGATACTTATCAATGTTGAAAGTTTGACTATTTGCTTCACTGAAAATAAAATACTCTAATACCAACTTCAAAATATTGCCGAAACTAAAAAACTACATTCCTATCAAAAAATTGTTATAAATAACAATCTTCTAACATTTTTAAACCAAAAAATATGCAGAACAGTTACATTAATCGAGTTTAATTTTTTCAACGCTTTTCCACACTTGCATGGAATTGCCCATATGACATAAAGAGAGACTAATTTTGGTATTAAGTTAGGTGCTATAATTCCACCCAACTCATTCTTAGCGTTTTAATTTGTACCTACTGATATTTGTAATCGCATAAAGGCTTAGATATCGTTTTTGCAACCTCACAATGGTACAAAATCGAACAAAGATGTATAGATCGGGCAGAACCAAATATTTGAAGTTGAGTATCAACTCGGCCATGAGTATTTCAACTAGCTGCCAGGGCAGCTAGATTAGCTTCCTGCGGCATGTTGATGCATAACGTGCCCCCTCTCTAACTTTTACCTCATTCTGATATTATATTATTTGGTATAATTTAATGTTCATTAGATTTCAAAACATACTACGCACGTGACCCGGCGTTGCACGGGCATTTCGTGCCTTGAAAGTAGTGAAGAAAATTTCAAGAAACTACTCCCCGCCAAGGCGGCTCGCTAACACGCCTTCACTTTTTCCCTGCATCAAAAAAAAAAAAAAAAAAAAAAACCATTCGAATTAATGAGATGCTTCACGCCTTCAAAATGGTGAGGAAAGTTACAGCAAGTTCTGCTCGCTCAAGGGAAAGAAGCAGACATAGATACTCAGTTTTTAATATAAGTAGATGGCTTTTCAACAAATGAATGTTTCAAAATATTACAAGTAGCTAGCGATAAAAATACTACGTAAGTGCCCCGCCTGAGTTTCGTGTTTGATTTAGTTAAGCCTTCCTTCAAAATTCTCATTATCATTGTTATTACTGTTTCATAGCAACCACGTTTTGCAATGCAACAATGGATTTCATATTTAATCATTTATTAGGCTTAATCGCTTTAAATTTGACTACTTATTAATTGATATCTTCGCTAATTAAAATCGTATAATTATATAAATTAAAACTAATGAAGCCTGAAAAATTACCTATCTATCGGTACCTGGTTCGACTTTCAGTTCATTGGCGTTCAGGAGAAAGAAGCGTGACATAGAAAGAAAGATAATTAGAAAGAAAGATACTCAGTTTTTAATATAAGTAGAAGTATTCACAGAGTGCTTCGTATGTGGTCGAATGATTTGTACTAGTTTTCAGTGGCGTAAGAAAGGGTGTGTTCCCCGGGTCCGGATCCGGACCCCTCCCCCTCCCTTGAAGCGCAAAATTTATCTTCTACAATGAAAATTAAAATTACTTCTCTTTCTTGAAAGTACGTTTTTCTTTATTCAATCAATTTCATGTAGCAATGACAATGACTATAGTCCAGTCAAATTAGACATTAAAATCGCAAATCGTGATGTAGTTCTGAATTTTTAACATGTTATTTGGGTTCCTTAGGGTAGTGTAAATCTAAGTTTGTACCTTTCTAAAACCTGTGCTCGCTGCGAAACTGGCGAAAAACTGCAAAATTTTCGGACATTTTTCAGTTTTTCCTTTATAACTCCTAAACTATGCAACTTTTGATTATACATGTGAATAACCATTTTAAACACTAAATTTGTAACAATTTAAGCTCAAGTGGAGTTCTATAGGACGAATAGTTTAGGAGATATCGTACTTCAAAAAATTGAGTTTTTTTGCGAAAAGTGAAAAAATTATGCTTTGATCACATTTTGAACCAAATATCAACATAAATTCCTATTCTACAAGACAAAAAAGGAACATGCAATTACAGTACATTTAATCAGCTTTCATTCAAGCCCAAACAGTAGTCTGTAGGTTCGATATTTCATTTACAATAGCGAAAAATAAATATTTAAAATTTTGAGAAATGAGCAAAATCGTTTCCTAATAAGAATAGGAGGGCAGTAGACAGTAAAAAAATGCGTAGAAGGGTATTAAAAGGGTAACACTGTATTAAAATGTTATTTTAAAAATTAAAAAAGAAACTTTACACATCATTTTCACTCATTTTTTTTGCTATTTTTATAATGGTTCTTGTTGGCTGTGGTCTTATCCTGAAAAACTCAATTTTTTGAAGTACGATATCTCCTAAACTATTCGTCCTATAGAACTCCACTTGAGCTTAAATTGTTACAAATTTTGTGTTTAAAATGGTTATTCACATGTATAATCAAAAGTTGCATAGTTTAGGAGTTATAAAGGAAAAACTGAAAAATGTCCAAAAATTTTGCAGTTTTTCGCCAGCTTCGCAGTGAGCACAGGTTTTAGAAAGGTGCAAACTTAGATTTACACTACCCTAAGGGACCCAAACAACATATTAAAAATTCAGAACTACATCGCGATTTGCGATTTTAGCTCTTTTTTTTGCATAGATTGGCTGGACTACTATATCTAGTGTCTATTTATAGAAATAAAATTCGAATTGCTCATATTTACATTTCCAATCATTAGATTTTACTTTTTTCAGACTGATGGACACCCCCTTTTACGAATTTCTTGCTATGCCACTACCCACTACTAGTCTTTCATTCAGGCGAATCAGATCAATTGCCTGAAATGGGAAATTGATTGATTACTTCCCCCACGTCATGCCTCAGCGTATGATCTCAAGGCTTCAAGTAGCCGAGAAGAAAAGTTCTTATAAAAGCGCATTTGCTTCTATCTGCAGCGAACGGCAACTTGAAAAGATTACGCTGAAGTAAATCAGTCACTTCAAAAATAAATAAGTAAATCAGTCTACTTCAAAAAGGCCTTTTCACTTCAATTGGTCATTTCTTTTACATTGTTAAAGCACCTAATAGTAAAATAGCCAAGAGTCTTAAACAGAACAGGATAACGGCAAAACAGCAGTTTCAATTTCACTCTCGTTAGAGTGTATTAGAAAAACATTTTTTGGAAATTCAAAATTTCTATTTCATATAAAGTTGCTCCACATATTCCATATAGAAAAACTGTTTCCATATATAGAAAAAAATTTACACAATCCTTCCCTTTTTTAAAAAATGCAACTATGATCATGTATCAAATGCCAGGATTAGTTTATTGTAAAGTAATTTATAACAAATTATTATTATTAATTCTTTTTTTAATTATTAACTTTCATGTAATGTTATTCGCTGATAAAATACAAATGGAGTTTCGTATTAAAATTAGCTTCAAATTTAAAATGTTTTAGGTGTACTTACACTAAACTTGTTTCTATGCATCGATTTTTTTTGGGGACAAATTGCTACTTTAATATATGGAGGTCCAACTGCAATAATAATGTATGATGCTTTTTTTTTTCAAAATGAACAGATGAACTTTTTTAAGATGGAAAATGTGGCCAATACAAAAGAGTTGCAAATCAAAATTGACCCCCAATCAGATCGTCACTGCTTACGTATACTATTGTCAGAATATTCATAATTATTATGTATTTTATGAGAATCAAAGTTTGTAAAAGTGCTTTGTACACAAAAGCAAATTTTATTTGCAGGCTGACAACTGTTTCCAAAATGAGAGCAGCAGTTCTGGCGACGTGTACTTTAAATCAATGGGCGATGGACTTTGCCGGCAATTTTCAAAGAATAGTAGAGAGCATAAAACAAGCAAAGGAAAAGGGTGCTAGTTATCGTACAGGGCCAGAATTAGAAGTAACAGGCTATAGCTGCGGTGATCACTTTTATGAAAGCGACACGTTCCTACATTCTTGGGAGGTAGTTGCAGAATTAATGAGACATGAAGAGTGTCAAAATATCATTATTGATGTTGGTATGCCTATTATGCACAAAAATGTAGCCTATAATAGCCGAGTTATTATACTAAACAAAGAGATTCTTTTAATACGCCCCAAGAAAAAATTATGCGATAATGGAGTTTATCATGAAACTAGATGGTTCACTGGATGGACCAAACATCAAACTGTTGAAGAGTTTTATTTGCCTAGAATAATTCATGATATTTCTAACCAGAGAACTACTTTCATTGGTGATGCAATTATATGTACAGAAGATACGTGCATTGGTTTTGAAATTTGTGAAGAACTGTGGAATCCAGAAAGTTCCAATATATATCATTTTTACGACGGTATAGAAATAACAGTTAATTCAAGTGGGGGATTTCATGAAATTGGAAACACTAGAACAGCAATGGAAGTTATTAAAACAGCAACTGCTAAGTGCGGAGGAGTGTATTTGTTTTCTAATTTAAGAGGATGTGATGGCGAAAGAATGTTTTTCCATGGGACATCACACGTTACTTGCAATGGGAAGACCATCTCTATAGGAAAACAATTTTCTTTGAAAGACGTCGAAGTTATCACTGCTGCAGTTGATTTAGATGATGTAACTGCATATAGAAAATCTATTCGGAGATCAACTCCCAGGACAGTTTCCCACCCGGTCATAAAAGCAAATTTTGCTGTTACAACACAAGATTCCTCCATATTAGCTACGCCTAACTGCAGTGAGTTGAATCATTACAAAGAAGGAGAAGAAATAGGTCTTGGTCCAGCTTGTTGGCTATGGGATTATTTAAGGAAAAGTGGACTAAACGGTTTGTTTTTAAATCTGGATGGAGATATTGACAGTTCAAGCAATGCTGTCATAGTATATGCTATGTGTAATTTAGTTTTTCGGTCTGTTGCTGAAGGAGATGTCACTGTTTTATCTGATCTCAGAAAAATCATAAATGATCCTCAGTATATACCAGAAAGTCCAAAGGATATATGCAAAGCACTTTTTGTGACATGCCACATGGAGATGGGGAGTTGTTCAAGCAAAATGCGCGATACATCAGAAAAATTAGCAAAAGAAATTAACAGTAACCATTTGAAGATTCCCTTACATTTCATTATAAATGCTTTTGTAATGATATTATCTTTTATTATTGGTATAAAATTAGACAACGAAACTAATATTTCTAATGAAAAATCGGCACTAAATAGATTAAAAGAACAAGTCAAGTTGACTATATCCTATCTTATTGCAACATTATTCTTGCCATCAAAAGGAAAAGTTGGACACTTACTAGTCTTGGGGTCAGGAAATGCTGACAAATTTATGCTAGGAAATTTTGTTAAGTATGGTTGTACATATGGGGATATCAGTTTGACCGGAGGAATTCATGAGTCAGACTTGAAGAAATTTTTGAGGTTTTCAATTACTCATTTCAAATTAAATTCTTTAAAATTAATTTTAAGCATATCTTTGGTTGAAATACCAGAAAAAACGACCACCGGTAAATTAGTTTGTATTGAAAATGAAATTGAATTATTTTCAAAGCTTAGAAAAGAAAGATGTGGGCCGTATTCTGCATTTTTTCGAATTGCAGGACAACATGTTGAGAACATCAATTTATATGATACATTTACGAGAGTTAAAAAATTCTTTTCCTTATACTCTAATCATCATCACAAATTATTTGCTATTCCTCCCTGCTTTCATTTGGGATCCTATGCCTCTGTAAATGCAAAATATGATGAACGGCAGATTCTTTACAACTCTCAATGGACATGGCAGTTCCAAGCTATTGAAAGCGAAATTAAGAGCTTAAAACATAGAAATGGAAATGATTTATTCATTCAACGAACGAATTTTGAACAAAAACTTTTCAAAGAGAAAAATACAGTTGTCATTTAGTTGCCAATAAAGAATTCCATGCATAAGAAAAAAATTAATATTTTTTCCTCTTTTAGTTATTTTCTAAAAATTGCAGGCTTCCACACATCTTTGTTATAAAAAGAGATCATTTATAACCCTAAAACACACATATTTTTACATTTAGCATTATATATTTTATACAACTAATTTTTTCATTAAAGCTGTTTATTACAAATTGTTGGACTGTACATGTTATTTTTTACAGTTAATTTACCAGATATCGCTTGAGTATAAAGCACAGAATTTCTTTTTTTCCTATGCTTGAAATCTCATTTTTAACTGTTCTCGAATTTTACCAAAAAAGTATTTTCTTGGTGCATTCATAAATTGTTTCTAAAAACTTAAATAGTTATCAACAATTTTAAAACATAAAATTTTTTGAAACCTGCAGAATAAAGGTAAGAACTTAATAAAATACCTAAAATTCCTCGACTTTAAACTCAGTAAGATATTTTGCAGTTTTTAAAACGTAACATTTGTATTTTTGTTAAATTTCCTATAGTTATCTAGATCCCAGCCCTGTTACAAAATGCATACATGCAAATTAGGAAAAAAACCGAACAATTTTACTAAAATCAGGTTTATCTAAAACGCATGAAGCTATAAAATAAACGATTTCAAAAAATCATATACTTTGCCCGAATAATTATCTTTTTATTCAAATTAAGCCTTGATGACTTGAAATTACATGATATTTCAAAGATTCTTTCCGTTTGAATGTACGAGGGCATAAATCACAGGAAAAAGGTCGTTCTCCAGTGTGCACTCGTAGATGCCGTTCAAGATCGATCTTCTGGCGAAATGTTTTAAGACAGTACTGGCACTTTTTAAGAGCTTGTGTGAGAGGGAGTCTTATGCTTGAAAAGATGCTGGACACAATCTGATGCTCTTGCCCCAACACTTTGTACTGCTCTGTAACATAACGTGCTAGAAGAAAATTCAGATTATTTTGATTGAACATGGCAGTCATATCCGCAGTGGCTGTATTACCAAATGCATGAGTAAAAGACATGCAGTGAAATGTGTACAACCAGGGCCCGATTAAAATATTACCAAGCCCTAGGACAAATACTTTTTTGGGGTCCGCTGTACTGAGGTTTTAAAACTTTACGCATTAGATGAAACAAATTTAGCCATTGACTAAAGCAATTTTAGCTGTTTAACACTAAACAGGGGTAGTTTAGGGGCCCCTAAATTGTGGGGGCCCTAGGCCATGGCCTAGTTGGCCTATTCAGTAATCAGGCCCTGTGTACAGCACATCTAAAAGCATCAATCAAAGCGCTTTTGAACTTTATAAAAAATTAGTGCAATTATCTTTTTTCAAAGGGTTGTGTTGTTCATAAAAAAGCTAAAAATTGAAAAATTGCAAAATATTCACTAGCATAACAACAGTACATTGAAAATGGGAGGGATCAAACATGATGGGTTTACCCAGAGTCCTTATATAGAAGTTTCTATATAGTAGGGTGGGTTGAAAAAGTTTTTTTTTTTTTTGTTTCGATGATGGGTTTTGCAGAAAAAAGGGGGCCATTGGGGAAAACTAAGTGCACATAAAAAAAATTTAAATTTTTTTGGGGCAATTTCTTGGGGGTCCGCTGCAAAATCGCTGAAGTTGGGAAAAATCTTT
>JAXGGA010004209.1:0-91326 GCA_038373865.1 Uloborus plumipes | reverse complement strand
GTATAGTCTCATGTTTTTTCTTTATACATTTTTTAAATCTTTCTACATGTAATCACTTTTAATTTTCTTTTTTAATAATAAAGTGTAACTAATAAAGTACCCTAAGTTAGAGTTTTAGCTCATCCCATTATTTCATTTGTTTTTTTTTTTTTTGCTAAATTAGCATTATATCATACTTTTACAATTTACAATTTACGAAAACTATACGTGTTGATTTCTAGAGGGCAATATAATTTGAAGTTCATTGATATATTGTAAAGCTCGTGCTCATTTTAGTGTACACATAAAGGCATGAGGAAGAAAACCAAGGGTCGCTATTACCCCGCTAAGGGGTTCCTTTAAAGCATTATACACTAGTGGACAGTTGCTAAGGGCAGATGACACTAGCAGCGATAGCTGCCACGAAACGAAAGGCAAGAAAATGTGGAAATTGCATAAGTGAGAGATACAGTAAGGGCCTGGCTCTATATCAGCAGAAAACCGACCGAAACCGAAGGCAGAAATTGAAAATCCGGGTACTTTAAACTTTTACGGGCGGCGTAAAAGAGGACTGAAAAAGTTTGAATTTTTAATCTATCCAACAGCAAATAGAAATTCATCGTGAGACGTAAACATTTCTAGCCGTGGCGGCCTCCATTGCTATACTGCATGAACGAAAGTGCATTTGGTAAATATTCAAAAGAGAGTGAGAAAATACTCTAGTGGAGGTTCTTGCCCAAGTGGAGCACGCATCCGACTGAAACGCAACTGAAACCGAAAACCGAAAAAGAACCATTTTGCTTTGATGCCTTACGTCAATGTGAAGCTTGGCCCTAATAAGTCATGATGTCCGTATGCAAATTTTACGTTGCGGTCGATTTTGGTCAAGTGAAAGCAATGATAAACGATATAAAGCATTTGGTGCGTGAGGTCCAGTGGTGTTCTAAACCAGAGTTTGACAGGAGAGAATCGATTGATGAACTTCAAATTTTCGGTATGATTTTCGACATCACTTAGGGTCGAATTTAAGGGAAATGCCATTGCAATCGCTTCAAGGCGATCGCAATGGACCAAAATTGCAATCGCTACTGGAAGTCGAATTACGGTAGAATCGCACTCGTAGCGATTGCAACGTTTCACTTGAATCCAAATTTGGGAATTTGCAATTACATTGGTGAGTTGCGATCGTCCGTGTTTCACTTGAATTCCGTACTTAGATGATTTTACGCATCGCCGAATTATTAGTAGTTGTAGAAGGGCAAAAGATAACAGATGTTGCCCGGGAGTTTGACATCAATCACAAAGTCGTTTCAAGACTTTGGAAATCGTTTCAAACAAATGGAATGTGGAGAAAACGTCAGAGGAGAGGTCGTATGCACAGTACTACGTCAGAAGAAGATAGGTACATAGTGCTATCAACAAAAGGAACCGGAGCTGCACAGCTGCTCTGGGAGCAAAGCAGTTTCTTACTGCTACCGGCAATTGAATATCCCGGAAAACTAGCCAGAGGTTTGCATGCAGTAAGTACGTGTATACGCCCGTCGGCCAGTTGTGTGCCTCCGTTTGGCTAGAAGTCAGCGTTCCGCCCGTTTGCAATGCTGTAGTCAGTATCGAAATTGAAGCGAAGAATTGGTCTTGATGAATAATATTAGAAATTTATTTTTAAACATAATTGTTTTTTTAAAAATATAACTATTAGTTGAAAATAATTTTTTTTAAAGCTCAAATTATGCTTGGAATAGAATCGCTTTTTTCCCCTTCCAGACATTCCAAGCACACATACATGAGCAAAAAAATAAATAAAATAAATGAATAAATAAAAAAAATACGTACAAAAAATAAAAGAAATCTTTTGAATTAAAAAAATTAAATTAATAAACAATTTAAGTAAATAAAAAAAATCCTCTCCAAAAGTTTTTATGGCGAAACTTGCGCCATAATATCCTCTTGTGGGCACCCCTGGGTAGAATTCTCTGATGAAAGTAGATTCTGTGTGTCGTCTGATAGTGGACGACAACTCATTTGGTGTCATTCATCGCTCTCCATGGGGGCCATATCCTGTATTGACATCCATTGCCAGAATGTCTGCGGAAGGTAATTTATTTTTAAAACATATTTTACATAATCAGCACAAAATGACCATTTCGTACCTTGAACACTTACCTTCTTTATTTCAGAGCACATTAAATTATCGTTATTGTAATGTTCTAGCGGGCTGATATTAGTTTATTTCACTTTTCATCCAGTCAGACTTGCTTTTTTAAGCACTACATAGCCATTCGTGACTCGTCCTTAGCAATTTTCCACCAATGTATTTTGAAAAGCTTAATAAGGAACCTGAAAATGAAACTTAGAATTTGGAAATTGTGCAAGATTTTTCAACAGATGTGTAGGTACCATCCTTAAGAAAGTGATTTTTGAAAATTCGGATAAGCAGTTGCCCTAACTTACTTTAGTTTTACTATTCAAAACTTAGGAAGAAGATTTTGAGTATCGGTAAAAATATTTTACATTGTGGACGTCATTTAAAAAAAATTTCTCTGTGTTAAAATTACTAAGGGTTAATACGGGGGGGGGGGCTGTCATGGTGCAGACCGCACCATTATTATTATTATTATTATTATTATTACTATTTTTTTAAGTTAGGGAGGAGGAGAGGTTAGGAGTTTTTTAGGAGGTTCTCGTTCTTGGTTAAGTTCTCCAGTATATGCAGAGGGAGATGAGGAATTGGTTATTGGAAGGATGGGTGCCCTTGAAATTTCAAAACTCAAAATGAATTCTTGATTTACATTTTGATTATTTCACAGGTAAGACAAAGAAGCAATAAAAAGTCTAGAACTTATTGACAAAATACATTAAGGATGCAAAGCATTGATAAAAAAGTGCTGGGATAATTTGTTCTACTTTTCTTAAAATATTATAAGATACTATTATGGTCATTTGAACACACAGAAAGAAAATGTAATCAATTTTAATTTAGAATATAAGAGTTTGATTTTTTTTCAAGCATCTAATAATATTAATACATTGTCTCAGATTAGTCAAATATAAAAAGAACGTGTCAGATTATGAAATTAATAATCAACGATTTTTATGTTTCATGATAGATAAAGTAACGCACAAATGATTTGCTATCTTGCGGACAAGGTATCAGTTGATAAACCAGAAATCGTTGGTAATGGGGTGTAATGTTTACTTATTATGTAGCACAAAAGTGATTTCTTTGTTTTCTGCTGTAAACAAACTCTAGCTCATTTTATATTTTGGATTGACTTTAGCCTCCAAACATGGAGGTGAGTTTTAAATGGTTGGCCGTATGGTGCAGTGTTTTGGCTATTGGAATTCATGCTAACGAAGGACTGGATTTGCTTTCTGAATCACTCAATATTGAAACAGGTACACTACTTTGTTTTACTAATATGCATTGTTGTGCAAACATGTTTTTTAATGCGAAGTAAAAATTATTTTTAAGCACGTACTACTACTTCAAAAAGATCTTCGAATCTTTTTTTATATATTTTTGATCATTTATTTCTGTATTGTTTATGAACAAGGTGTTTTAGTTTCAGTCTTACCTTCAATGATTGTAAAAAAAAAAAAAAAAAAAACATGAGACGAAAAATAATGATTATAATGGTTTTATATTTAAACTGAGCATACTCCAAGAAGAGATAAATGAAAAGGCATAAAGGTTTTCCTTCATGCCTTTTTATTAAACCTCTTGAACGTTTGAATGAAATATCGCACTCTGACGATGCTGAATATTTTTTACGAGAAGAACCACTGCTGTAGCAGCTGCGAAGAAATTCCGTTTATTAAAGAGCGTGAAAAACGGCTGTGAACAGTTGTCTGCAAAGTGTCTGTAGAAAATGATTAAGAAACTCAAAAAGAGGTTACTAGAAGATGCGGCCACATAATTACAAAAAAGACTTTTTTTATTGTACCGTACAGTTTCTGTCTTCTTAGGTTTCGATCCTGGAGTTGGCCAGTCGGCGGATTTTCGAGATGCGGAAAATCCTCGGCCCCCATGTCGTATGATTATGCGGCATGTAAAAGATCCCTTGGGGTATTCGTTTGGCTTTGAATATTCCTAGGCAAAATTGAATCCTAGTGCTCTTTCGCATCAAAAAGAGCCCAGGTGCCTCCATCTGGCTGCAACTGGGCGTCAAAATTCTCGTGGTAATGGCATTCCGCCGATTCTGGTGCTACGGGAAAGAATGGAATTATGCTTAATTGGGGGATTGCACTAGGTCTGAAAAAGGTTGTACCTCTACTGCAACCCCATTTGAAAGAAGAAGAAGTTTCTGTCTTCAAGTATGTCCAGTTCAAATTTAAAGTTATTCTGACCAACGGTTCTTTTTATACATCATTTAAAAAGCTGGACTTAAATAACAATCCCAGTACTTTTAACATTATTTAACGTGATTAAAAATATTTTGGAAGTCTATAAAAATGCTAACTATTTTTCTTTTCTGAAAGAAAATCATCAATTACGGAAAAAATAAAAGAAAAGCTAGGCAATCTTGGTTTTTTTTTTTTTCTTTTTTAAAAGCATGAGTTTTAAAAAGGCATAAAGTTCGTCCGAAAATTAATTGGTCTACCGGGTAGGGAGAACACAGAAGAAACGAGCAAAAATATCATTAGTTGTTCCTGAAAATAAAATTTTTGACTGGAATTTGTATTTTAAATTTAATGAAATGGTTAAAGAATAGAGAAAAACCATTAACTAAACTTGAAAGATTTTTTTCTTGGAGACTAGAAAGGACCGGAGTTTAAGCGAACCCAAGCACTCTCACACAGTTTCTGTGTGCTCTACACCATTTTTTATTCCGCTGCTCCAGACATACTCTAACCTGACGCATGTACCTCGGATCAATTATTTAAGTGCTATACAATAGATAATTGTATGACAAGTGAATAAACAGGTACATTTTTAACCTTCTTTCCCGTTAAAGTAACATAAAGACGAGAAAAGCAATAAAACTGGCTTAATGCATCGTTAAAATATCATAAAGTCCAACAAAAAAAAGACAAAAAGACAAAAAGGGATTAAAAAATGAAATACATGCCAAAAAATTAAAAATTAGAAAGCAGAGTTTTTACATAGAGGAAATTGTGTCTGTCTACCGGTCTGTCTGCCCCCCTCCCCCTTAATTTTTGAATGAACAGTCCAATTTGAACAAACTTTATTTTTGTTCAAAATATCTCGGCCAGGACACCTCATTTCTATGTTCCACTTTTTGAGTTGGTTGATTTTTCGTTCAATTTTTAACAGTTCAAAAATTTTTCCATTAGCGCCTGCGGAAAAATTGAGATTAATGTAGATCACGAACTAAAAGGCGGATTTAATTCAATCTAACTTCGTCGGAAAATATTATTGATGAAGAATGTATGAATTTTTTTTTTTTTTGAATAAGCTGGTGTAAGGACTCAGATTGCAAGTCTGACACCGAATCTCAGCAACTGTGGCTGAAATCCAGGCTCGGGAAAAAATGACAAACTCCAACAAACACAATTTCAGAGCCTTTGACTCTGACTCCGCCTGTCCACTCCGGCTCTGTCACAGAATATTTAACTCTGACTAAAACTCCGCAGCCATAGCAGAAATGCAGGCTCGGAAAAAAAGTGACTCCTACCTCCTACCATTAGAATTTCAGAGCCTCTGACTCTGTTTATCGACTCTAACTTTTCAACTCCGAACCCGAAAACAAACATTAGAAACACTTTTAAGCTTCTCTGCTTCTAATCGCATTTTCCTGAGCAATTTTCATATATCTTTGTTCTAGATTTATCAATTGTTTCATCTGTACGGAATTATCAGTGAATCGCTTTACCTTTGCCCAAATTTTGCATACGGTTTGCGATAAGGTCTAGATGGAATAAGGATAACAGATACACAAACTATTGTTGAATTAAGCATTAGCATCGTGTAAAAAATAAAAGGGACATTTTTTTTCTTCTGAATAAATACTGATGTTTCTCATTTTCTTCTAACATGAGCTCTTTCGATATTCGGCCCCTCACATATGTTCAAAAAAAAACTAAGTCGAATGTTTCAGGAACACATGAAAACACTGAACAAAATTTAAATTAGGATGTTGTTGGTTATTCCTTTCGTATAAATTAGTTTCTACATCATAATACTTTTGAACTAATTGTTGACCCTAATAGTTTAATGTGTGTGTGTGCGTTTTTTTTTTCTTTTAGCCTTATTTAGAAATTTCATGTTGCTATACTATCAGTTAGCAACATTTACTGGTTATGCTTCGCAAGGAAGTCAAAGTTCGAAAATTGAGCCTAAAAATGCATTTTTTCATCTTTACGAAAACATTAGTTTTTAATACATGTAGTTTTTCAAATCGATAGGGGGCCAAAAAGTTACCCAATGGGATGAAATACTATGATGTAAAATTACATCACAGTTCGATAAAATCGTCATGCTTCACATGGTGGTCAAAATTTGCATATTTAACCCCAAAATAGCACTTTTCATCGTGAATGAAAAAAGTCTTTTGAAACGACCACGGGTAAAAAAGTGTTGCCCCTTGCTCTCAAAACCCTTTGTACAAAACTAGAGACCCGTTACTTAAAGGATATAGAACAAAGGGACCCCCCCCCCCGGCCACCTTTCCTCAGTCCTCGGCGACTTCGAAAATAATGTTTTTTACGCATAACTGATTTTTTTTTTTTTTTTTTGATTCCCGAACTTCTTGGTAGTTTGTATTATTTCGATAGGCGATAAGAATGCTACCTGAGTTCAAATTAAAAAAATGAAAAAAGGTTTCGTTTATTAACAGTTTTAGAAGGATATTATGATCTAATGCAAGAGCCTCACTCAAAATAAATATGGCAAGTTACCGTTCAATCTGGCGAAGTCAACGTTATTTTATCCTAATACCTGCATTATTTAAAGATGCAGACATTTTTTGTGATAGTTTAATTGTTGTGAGCCTTGATCGTACAAATGTGAGCCCCGGATTTAAAGGAAGAGAGATTCGATTTTTAGAAGCATCTTTAAATCATTCACTAAGTCTGTGGAGAAGAACAACGGCATTTCTTCATATCAGCCAAGATTGTCATGAAAAAATATGAACCCCTCATACTTTTAGTTTCGAAATCGCAGTTCTCTGTTCTGTGTTCCCCAAGAATTTCTGTTCAGATGGAAAACTTTCTCTTTTTCTAAAATTTCATTTTTAAAACATAGGTGATTTAGCAATAAAATATTTTTCACTGAAATAAGTCGAAAAATGTACTTATGTTAATGTGAAATCTAAATTTAACACGCATAGCGTTAATGGGTCTTGCACTCTAGATAGTAACCTCCCAAGTAGCACACTTCGTTTTTTAAAGGTTGTAAAATGGTTATTAACTTTGTAACAACCGCTTAAAAACGTTTATAAAATGTTTAAAGGTTATTTGTGCTACCTGGGCTGTCTTACAGAACCATTTTTGCAAATATTCACTAAACAAGCAAAAAAAAAAAAAAAAAAGCAGAACTGAAATGCTAGAATATATTTTATTTGTAATTTTTTGTATTTTAGCTTAGAAAATGTATTTATCGGTAAGCTTTCATTCCGTGATCAATATTCAATGATTTATAATCAATCAATCAACCCTGCGGCGTATGAAGATTTAACCTGACTCCAATGTAATTTTATGCTTTTAAATATGTTGATCCATAAATAATATCTCAAATGTGCTTAGGACCTTCCGAGAAACCCGAATTCGTTTTTATGTCAAATCACATGGATGTGTACACTTTAAATATAAATGTTGTCAATGTAATTAAATTTTTCAGATAGATAAGTTCCAACATAACACCTTTCAAGAATGCGCGATTCGACCACCAGGTGAAGCATGAAGATTTATCGGACTGTGATGTAATTTTACATCATAGTATTTCATCCTATTGGGTAACTTTTTGGCCCCCTAGCGATTTGAAAAACTTAAGATAATAAAAAAAAAAAAACGTTTTTGGGCTCAATTTTCGAATTTTGACCTCCTTACGGAGCATGAAGATTTTATCTGATCAACTTCAAATTTTACAGGTAATTGTTTAGTCCTAGTGGACAACTTTTCTCACCCGGGACGATTTGAAATTCCAAAAAAAAAGTTTTTTCGATCCACCCTACTTGGCACTAAATTGATCACACTGTTTCAGAGTCTGCATGTGCAAGACATCTATGTACAAATCATGAGAAAGATATTTTCCGTTACTCTTTGAAACTCGCTATATTTAGCAACTCTTCTTTAAAATGTCGGCAGACTTTAAGACTTTGCTTCGACAACGAGGACACGAAAGCAAAAAATTATGTGTCCGGAAACAAATTTTACAATGCTCTTTCGCTTGCTACCTTTTTTTCTCCAATATGTTTTTATTAGCTTCACATGTGGGTTTGTTTATATGCATGTATGTATGTATGTATGTATGTAACTCTGAATAAGAGATAAAATTCACGTTCTTTACAGACGTTAAGAGTAATATACTTAATACTGATAACAATTAATACTGAAGGTTAAACTATATTACATATTGATGTATTGATTATATGTATTTCAGTTGTTTGCATGTAACTCTGAATAAAAGATAAAACTCATGTTCTTTGTAAATATAAAAGTAATATATTTAACACTATCATTAATACTAAAAATTTTTCATTAATACTAAAAAAATATATTACATGTTGATGTATTATAAGTGCATGTAAACTTAGCGGATATTCAATAGTTATGAAAATCAGCGGGAAATCATTTAAAGTATCATGAAATATAGTTTAACATTTGTTTGATTAACTCTAAAAAGGCAATTTTTTTTAATTTCTTAAAACTATGTTTGAGATTATTCATTGTTACACCATCGTATGCTTTCCTGGTTTGTATAAGCATAACCTCTTTTCTCCTTAAATCCGTAACAAATTAGTTTCTAAAATCCAGAGTTCATAAGCCAAACCCTATTTTGCCAAGGACTTGATCACCAAGAAACATAAAAATCAGTTTGCTTACTGCCAAATAAACGATCCTAGCTAGAAGATAGGTTAATGAAATCAGCTAGAAGATAGGTTAAATGAAATTACTTAGAAGAAGCGTCCTTACGAAATGGAGCGTGATTTAAAAGCTCACGAACTGTGGATTATTTAAATTAATTTGGACCTCATATTTAGTCATTGTAATACAAGTTTGTAACATAAGTTTTGCTAGTTTTGTTTTCCTAAACATTCGAAAAACTTTTCTCAGGAAATACAATTTCTGCATTTCATTTTTTTCTTATTAATTTATTTTGTTGTATTTCGAAACTTTGTCTTTTTCGATAAAATAGATCCAGTCAAATTGTTTTATAACTTTTGGTTCATTTGCCAGAATCTCTTAGATGGAAGTAATTTAGCTTTCCAACCGTTAAAGAGTCTTTTCGAGTAAAAACTGTTATATTGTCGGTCATGTGGAAAACTCGACATTTTTCTTACGGAACCATTAATCTAAAGAAAAATTTCTAAAAATCACCACTATTTTAATATTTCAGAATATAGCTTTGTATCAAACTAAAACTGAACTAAAAACCAAAGATGAAAAGAAATGCCCCTATATGGAGATGTTATTTCAAAATTTTTTCAATGAAATAAAACTTCTTTCCCCGTACAGTGTGCAGGAAAAGTCAAATTCTTATTTGAAGGGAGAGAAGTAAACTAGCATGTAGTAAAATTAATTGAAGAGGAGAAAAGTGTCTTTAAATATGCCTTTTTTGTATTATCAAAGAAGTAACAATAGTGTTTAGGAAGATATAAGCATTTTTTTAGGAAATTCTAATGTCATTTTCAATTTTTTTGAAAATATAATACAAAATATTAGATAGGGTGTTCATTCATCGATTGGAGCCCTTTATTTAACTTTAATCCGTTAAAAGTTTTATTTTAATTTGGTAAATGCTGAAAATTTTAATGATTCTATGAATTTTTGAGAGTGAAACTGCGTTTATTTGTTCATTCACTATTCGATCTATCCTGTAAAACGTTTTAGAGACCATTTTTTGCAAAACCAAAGAAAAAGGAAGAAAGACCTCAAAATATCCACGTTATGTTTAAACATGAAAATTACCTGAAAATTTTTTCGTCTCTAAAAACACGGAAAACAATTCTTTTGAGAACATGCAGTATTGAACGTCTAATTAAAGGCAAAAGCCAATATTGAAGGATTTTTTTTCTAAAACTCGAATTGAAATGATTCATAGCTCAGTCTTGTTTAAGTTACCTTTCAAAGACTAACAATGGATTACATGGACTCAGAGTCACGTGCCTCATATGGCCCGCAGACAGCAAGTGAACTGTCAAAGAACACTATCGATCAAAACTCGTCTGAAACAATAAATGTATATGTATAAAAATGGATGTATGTTTGTACATTTGTTCCTTATTCAAATCCACAGTTTTTGTCGGATTTTCATCAAACTTGGCACAGAGGTACCTTGATGCACTAATTCACATAGGCGGGGTTTTGAAATTTCAAAAAAAAAAAAAAAAAAAAAAATCCAAAAAGCATAAAATTCAAATTTTTTGTCTCAAAATGGCCATTTTCTTTCAATTTTGAATAGATAGAGTAATAGAGGTAAGCCCTTAAGCATGCAAATTGATAAAATTTAACACATTTAAATATGAGTATTTTTCAACAAAGATTACGATTAACAATAAATTATTAATTTAAGACTCATCTATTTCATTTAAGCAGGAAATAAGTTAATATCAATTATGATTAGCTATGTTGTATTGATAAGCACCCGGGCAACGCCGGATAATGAGCTAGTAAATAACTAAATACTGATAAATTAAAGAAAAAAATCGTTTTATGGAGCTACGATTCTACTGACTAACACACTCTCACACACACGCGCGCACTTTAAACGTATAACATCCTATCTGTGTTCGTCCACGGTTAAAAACGACATCCCGGTTTTCCCTGTTTATTTGAGTGATATCGTTTTCAAACTGTATGAATCACAAGGTATATTTAAATCTGTCAACGTTCATTCTTGCTTTTATTTGCTTAGAAACGAAAAATCTCAGAACGCCATCGTTACAAGATTATGAAAGATGGAACTACTCGGGTTTATATCACCAAATTCTTCCCCTATCAATAAAATAAATTCATGCTATGAACTTTGCAAATTTAATATCCTTGGAAAAGAATGTAAGATTTTTTTTTAAATCAAAAGACTATTTCTATTAGCTAGATTCGTACTAAAAAGTATGAAATAAAATAAACGTTTTGATCGCCGAATTGATGCATTGTTAATAGAAATTCATTTTCCAAAGAGTTTACTTTTTCAGTATTTCTGGAAAATACCTCCATACCACACTTCATTTCATTTCATTTGGCGCCGAAAGAGCGGGAGTCCCTGTTCTCCAGTAATAATTTGGTTCCAGTTGGTTTTGACTTTCACTTCACTTCACACTCCAGGGTCCCCTGTACATACCACAACTCGTGGTTTGACCGGGATGGGGCCCTGAAGAGCGCTTTGATCTTTTTGAATCAGAGCTAGGGCCGAGCAAACCCCTTGACCCAGCACCCCCAGAGGTATCGTTTCACTTGGAGGACTTTAACCACGAACATTTTTAACGTCCCACAGCCACCATTTATGAAGACGGCGGATCTTAGATCGGCCGGGCTTGAATCCGAGACCCGACGGCTTACCGATCGGGCTACCACGGCCCATACCGCACTTAAGTTGCTTTGAATTGATGTTGGTTGGTTTTTCGTCTGAGTGGTATTTGGTAAGAAGCAAGAGATTCATAAGACCATTTTCATACTACGATCGTCAATGCAGGAGCTAAGTTTTTAGTTCAACTTCAAGCAGATGTAATAATAGAAACTTGTTTAAAATCATGTAATAGTCATAAATTTAAATATGTTGTAAATGTAAACACTATAAAACAATTTTAGAATACATAAAAAAACTACGCATTCTAAATTGTTTTTCAAAAATTAAGAGGAATGATGGTACCGATCAAAACTACAGGTAATTTAACAACAATATTAGGTCGTATTAAACTTTGAAAAGCAGAAATCAGCAATATTGGAATTCCAACCTGACCTTTGAACTGTGTTGGGAAAGTTAACGAGCTCACCGAAATTTGCACAATTAAGTTTATCTAGTACCAGGCAACCGAGCTCCGCTCGGTTAAAAAAGAAAGAAGATATGCGTACTGGAGAAAGAGACTCGGTATCCATCTCATCGACCCCTCTCGCGCCTTCTGAGCCAAATGAAATGAAATGAAACTTTATTTTAAACGATCTTTTTAACATTTCAAAAACAATAACAATTCTACCGTTGCCAAAAGTCGTTTGCCAAATACCATGAAAATTTATGGTATTTGGCAAAACATACACTGATGTGATTAAATATGAAATCCATTGTTATAATAAAACGTGGTTGCTATGAATCAGTAACAATAATAGTAAACATAAAGAAAATGGCGAAAGAAAGCTTCTCAAACTTTAAATGAAGGCGAAAAAACGCCGATGTAGATGAACTCAAAAGCCGAAACTTTATCTAAATACAAAATTTTATCAAAATCGTTATATATATATATATATATATATATATATATATATATATATATATATATATATATATATATATATATATATATATACTAGCTGACCCGGCAAACGTTGTTTTGCCATATAAATAATTTCCTAGTAATTTCTAGTGTAGACAAAAAATAGCTTACTTATTGTAAGTATGTATGTATGGTAGAATGTGTATATTGTATTGTATGCAAGAATGTGGTATATGCGCGAAATAAGCATGGAGCGCTGTGAACGATGAGGGAATATAAAAAAACAAAAGGCAAACATTATTTTTAAGTTATTATAATTTATTCCTTAAAATTATATATCATTAATTAAACAATTACGACAGTAACACTATTAAACAATATCAATCTCTTAATGCTATAGCGTGAACAATATTTTTTGTTAGTCCATCTTTAGCTAACACAAACAAACTGGATGTTTTACCCACTCGAGAGCATGCCACGTATAATTGTCCGTGTGAAAAACATGGTGTTCTCAAATCTAAGCCACAAACAGACATCGTTTGACCTTGGGATTTGTTGATAGTCATTGCAAATGCCAATCTAATCGGAAACTGAATACGTTTGAATTGAATTGGCACATCTGTAGGTATAATAGGAATCCGTGGTATGAGTATATTTTCACCTCTGAACTTGCCATTTAAAATCCTGGCTTCGATCACGTTTTTCATTAATTTTTGAATGACTAATCGCGTACCGTTGCACAGCCGGGGCGGGTTCAAATTACGAAGCAAGATAATTGGAGATCCAACCTTTATTTTTTAAAAATTTGTGTCACTTTGATGGTAGTTCATATCCGCCCCCCCCCCTCTCGCAGTGAAAAAAAACTTTACACAGCAGATTTTGCCTAATAACTCAACCCTCATGGTGTTTGATACATTTTATTTGTTTGTAATGATGTTTTTTGGTCACAACCAATATAAAAATCACAAAAAATAGTTACTTTAATTTTTAACATATATTTATCTTCTTCAGAATTTTTGACTTTTAATTTTACCTTGAATTTGACGCAAATGCAAGGTATAAAATACAGAATTTTATAAAGGTACAAAAATTAACATTATATAATTGATAGTGTATATAATTTTTGAAAAAATAATATAAGTGCCGCAAATCAAAAACCATTTATTGCCACAATCGATTCAAAGCCCCCAAAAATGGCGCAAACATCCATAAGAAAATTCTACAGCATCGAAGGACCCCATTGCCAATTTTAACAAAGATCCGACCAAAACTGTCATTTTGTACTATAAAAAAATATGGGGTAGATTCCCATGAAGGGATGTACCTGCATAAGGACATTACAATCATTAAAATCATTCAAAAAAAAAAAAAAAACATGCAGCTGTTCGAAAAAATCCTTGCGGGCCTGGATTCGATCTCATTCCATCAGGAACTTCAACCTGACGCGCAAAACCACTTGACCATCGGGTCGCTCATTGAAGTAAGGATTTACGATAACACATATTGTTTTAGTTCAGTAGATCAGATGTTATGTGCGAACAAAAAAAATTTATGGGTGGACTACCCCTAACATTTAGGGGGATGAAAAATAGATGTTGGCCGATTCTCATAGATACTGGATAAGCACAAAAAATTTCATCAAAATCGGTCAAGCCGTTTCGGAGGAGTATGGCAACGAAAACTGTGACACGAGAATTTTATATATTATATATATATATATATATATATATATATATATTTGTTGGTCCACTCCAATCGTGGACCAATAGCTAATTTCTAAACCGTTAGAGATAAGCATGTAGTTCATTTAGGAAAAAATCTCCAAATCACGAAAGGAATTTCGGGTCTATTCAATGTTTTTCAAAAAATCAAATTTTGAAAGAGTTACGAAATTTAAATTTTTATACAGCCCCCCAGTCTTATCAATCACATTTAGTAAAACATTCTTGACACTGTAACGTTTAAAACAAAAAAAAATCACTCTTCTACCACAAAAATTGACCGAGGTATGACGTTTTGAAAAATCAAGATTTTGCATTATTTCATGACGTCATCGAGAAATCGCTTAAGGGACCGTATGCGAAATCCTTCAAAATCTTGATTTTTCAAAACGTCATAACTCGGTCAATTTTTGTCGTAGCAGAGTGATTTTTTTAAAGTTTTAAACGTTACAGTGTCAAGAATGTTTTACTAAATATGATTGATAGGACTGGGGGGCTGTATAAAAATTTAAATTTCGTAACTCTTTCAAAATTTGATTTTTTGAAAAACATTAAATAGACCCAAAATTCCTTTCATAACACAGGCCAACAAAAAAAACCTTTTTGAAAACTTTTTTAATTTTAATAGCTGATCTTGATAGATTTTTATGTGCTGAATCCAAATCTGCTTGTAGTTTTTATGTATCACCCTTAGTTTCCAAGCAAAATGTATTTTATTATATAGTCTAATACCCATTTACAGTATATAGGGAAATCAATGAAACACTGTAGAATCGTAAAAATGGTTTGTATTTACAGTAAAATACTTGGAATAGTAATTTTATGTGATGATACAAGGTTCACTTGTCAACTGGAATTGCTTTATATTTTCTTTCCCTTTTTTCCTTGAAGCTTCTTGTGTAGCTTTTCCTGCGATGAATAGCTTGCTGAACTTCCCGGTGAAGTGACCAACAGTAATCCCCCATCATGTTGTAGCATGTGTTTCAGCAGTGCTGCCAACATCATCTTTGTTCATTAGACCTATTTTTTCATGTTATCTTAACTATGAAAAAGCTGTTAAATTCTAAAAATGTTTCTTTATTTCATGAATGTAACTATAAAATGTGAATAAATGGTGGGTGATACAACTTTTTAAGCATCATATTTGGATTTAGCAACCTAAACAACATAAGAATAAGGTATTTTCATTAAAAAAGTTTTTTCATCGTTGGCCTGTGTAATTTGGAGATTTTTTTCTAAATAAACTATATGCTTATCTCTAACGGTTTAGAAATTAGCTATTGGTCCACGATTGGAGTGGATATATATATATATATATATATATATATATATATATATATATATATATATATATATTATATATATATATATATATATATATATATATATATATATATATATATATATATATATATATATATATATATATATATATTTATTTATTTATTTATATACAATAATTGCTCGCTTAAAGATATAAGATATAATATAAAAATGAATGTTTGTATTTGTTTATATGTATGTTTGATTTTTATACAAATCCAGTTTTCGTCGGATTTTCATCAGACTTGGCACAAAGGTTTCTTGATGCACTAGAATTCACATAAGTGGGGGTTTTGAAATTTAAAAAAAATCCAAAAAGCTCAAAATTTAAAATTTTTGTCACAATATGGCCATTTTCTTTCAATTTTGAATATATTGAGTAATTGAGATAAGCCTTTAAACATACAAATTGATAAAATTCAACACGTTTAAATATGAGTATTTCCCAACAAAGATTACGATTAACAATGAATTATCAATTTAAGGCTCACCTATTTCATTTTAGCATGAAATAAGTTTAAAACAAGTATATTTCATGCTCTAATTACCTTGGAACATTTTTGTATCATTAACCCATTTATGCTCAAGTTTTTTTTTAACAATTGTTTTCTATTTTTATCTGCCTAAAACTCTTACTTGGAGTGGTTTACATACATTTTAGGCTTAAAATAGTTCGCCGTTGCCATATTTATTAAGTTATTTAACGTCCTGTTTATGGTATATTTTGCAGATATGTGAGCAAAATACGACCTTACTTGACTTTACTTTTGCAAAGTAACATTACAAAAGTCATCTGTGATCAATTTTAAGCAACTCATTTTAAAATAGTTAAATTTTATGAAAAATAAGTTCACAAAAAAAACCTTACTTTCTGTGGTTACCCAAGCTGGATCGTTGTTTGACTGATTTGTCTGAAAATAGCTGTCAATAAATAAAATCTGATGTCCAAATAGTCTCTCTAACTGGTTTTCTCAAGAAGAAGAACTATTAAACTTGTGAAAAACAGCTTTAGTAAAATGATGTACCCATTACAGGGTTTTGTTTGCAGTAACTAACAAGCGTCCCGTTTTTAGGCTACTGGGCATAAATGGGTTAAGCACCCGGGCAACCCCGGGTTACTTAAAGCTACTAGTTGTTTAATAAAACCCACAGCAATTGCTCGAAATGCCGACCATGCGTGTCGTTGCACAAGCGAGACCGTCGTAGGAAAGACTGCGCGCCCTCTCGAAGCTTCCTGGTGTGGCGTGCTATTTCTGAATTTTTAAGATTTTATTTCAACTCTGTATGAATTTTTAAAAATTAAAGTAGAAAAGTACTGTTCAGAATGAAACAGAAAGAAAAACTGAAAACTAGAAAGTGACCAAATGTGGTCCGAGAGCTGAAACGCACTTGATCCGGATGCTTCCTGCATCCTAGTTAGATTTTGTAGCTTTTCAGTCTGCGTTTTACTTGTTTTTTTTTAACTTCACGCATATTTCCAAGAATTCTTTGCTGATGATTCGTTCTCATTTTATGTTACGACACATCGAATACACATGCATGCATGGATACACGCATACAGAGATTCATACATACATACAAACATACATTATCCTTAGGTTTTTCTCCGTCTTGACTGTGACAGTGACGTCAGAACATTTGGGCAACACATTTGTCATAACGAGGCATAGGGACCACAAATGAAAAAAAAAAAAAAAATTGTAAAATCTTGTAACGTTTGCACGACATCGCCATCAACTACCGTCGTTCTGACAACTTTTCAAAGAGATCAAAGACACGTTCACTTTTACAACTACTACAAAAGTGATACCCTATATTAAAATCAAATACCCAAGGCTACTACTAAACTAAATACTAACGTTATCGCAAAACTACCATAGTATTTTGAAACAATATAAAAATATTTTTGAAAAAAAAATTGAACCGACTTCGGAACTTTACTCAGCAAATGCTCTAAAAAGTAAAAAATAACTTTATTCTTTGAACACCATCGATACTACATTTAAACATAAGTTTTGAAGTCGGCGCAAAAAAGCTAAAGCGAATCATTCGAAACTATAAATATAAATTTAAATGAATCCAGGTTCTTTATTCGCATTCGCATTCATTGAAAAATACATATTTATGCAATGGTACAAATATTCAGCTCTCAATTTTCAATGATTTCTCTGAAAATGTTGGCAAAATATAGTAAACATCATTTTACCTATAGTTTTTGCGCCGACTTCAAAACTTATGTTTAAATGTAGTATCGATGGTGTTCAAAGAATAAAGTTATTTTTTACTTTTTAGAGCATTTGCTGAGTAAAGTTCCGAAGTCGGTTCAATTTTTTTTTCAAAAATATTTTTATTTTATTCTTTTTAGTGTAAATGTACATATGAAATAAGGTAATGTTTCCATTGCAAAACTTCACCTAATTTTCTTAAGTAAATGCTTCATAAAATAAACTATGTAAGGGAAAAAAAGGAAAGAAAGTATCAACGCGTCTAAAATTTGAAACGATTGACACTAAAAAATAATCCTCGTTATTCTCCGGTATTTATTTGTGTACTAGTTTAATTAAAGGCTATATTAACGGCTTTTCAACTAATTTATATTTCAAAACAACACTAGATTCTCGCAGTTCATAAAATTTCACGACGTATTACATACGTGGCCCGCTAATGAGTGTCATGTTTGCTTCAGTTAGGCCTTCATTCAAAATTTTCATGATAATTATAAAAACTGTTTCATATCAATCACGTTGTGTAACAATGGCTTTCATATTTAATCATTTGGGACAAATCGCTTTAAATTTAAGCAAAAATTTGGAGATTTTCCTCACTTTCTTCAGAATTCCTTTATCAAACCTTATGTAAATTAAGACTAATAAAACCTGAAATATTACGAATCAATCAGTATCTGGTACGACTTTCATTTCGTTGGAGTTCAGGAGAAACAAGAAGTTCTGTCAAGAACTAAACGAGCCTACTTTCCCGTACATCGACATCGGCATTCTAGCATCTGATCATTATTCTCTTGATTATCTAAGACTAAAAATTATGTCAAACATACCTTTAAAAGCAAAATATACCTCTCTCATCAGATGAAATAGACACATAAAAAGTAAATAAATGAATAAATAAAGTTTTGTCGCACCTTTTAAAGAATGTAACTGTTACAGTTCTTCCGTAGAAAAATTCCTCAATTGTTTTCAAAAAAAAATTAAAAGTACAAAGTACATCAAAACACATTTTATCAAAGAAAGAAAAAAAAAGAAAAAAAAAAGAAAAAAAACTCGTCCGTTGATAAAATGTCTCGAATTTCACTTTTAATCCGTTGCCAGTTGTTAAATATAAATTAAGAATAAAATGCCCTAGTGAATGAAACATTTTTGTTACAAAAAAAATCGTCTGCCAAAAATAATAATAATAATAATAATAAATTCAATAAAACAAATGAATAAATAAACAAAAAATCGTCTGCACAGTCAGTCATTTTTTTCGGACTGTTTACTCAAAAGTTATTAGGGGTGACAGCTTGCTTGAGCGGTTCAATGTTGAATGAAAAATTGTTCAAATCGGAAATGTAAATACGGGAATGAAGTATCCTTGAAAAGTTCTTTTCCAACAAAAAAAAGTTTGTTCAAATCGGACTGTTCATTAAAAAGTTAGTATCGCGGGACCGGTTATTTGAACGGCTCAAAGTTGAACCAAAAATTGTTCAAATCAAAAAATCAAATATGGGAATGAGCTGTACTCGCCGAGATCTTTCCAACAAAAAAAAGTTTGTCCAAATCGGAATGTTCATTCAAAAGTTATTAGGGGGGGGACAGACAGACAGACCGACCGACAGACCGACCGACACACAAATTCCCCATCTCAATACCCTACTTTCAAATTTTTAATTTTTCGATATTCATTTTACCTCTTTATTTTTTTAACTTGGCGATATTTTTTGGACTTGGCGATATTTTTTCGATGCATTAAGCTAATTTTAATACTTTTTTCGTCTTTCTTTTATTTTTAACGGGAAAGTAGGCTAAAAAGCAGGACATAGAAAGATACTCGGTTTAAAATTTTCAAAAAGACCATAGAAATGAATTTCATTATGCAATCCAGAGAAGCCTGGCGATCAAAATGGTCATTATTACGATTACTGTGATCCCAATTTCTTTTTCGAAAGATTTCTGCAGGTTCCCGTTATCGGACCTTTCTAACAAAAAAAGAATTTTTGAAATCGGTCCAGGCGTCTTCGAGTAATCTTGAAACATACCGAAAAAAAAAATTTCTCCGACGAATTGTATAACCTCCTCCTTTGTTGAAGTCGGTTAAAAAGTTACAATTAAGGTTTACCGAGCTAAGCCTTGGCTTGAAATGTCGCATTTAAAATTGATTTGAACAACAATGGTATAACGATTTTAACAGTTGAGCAAAAAATTTAACTTTTTCAAACTTCAATCGCTTATAAGTCGCTTAAACGTGGATTTTCGAGATTCTCGTTACGCGGCGCTAGCGGAGAAACGTTCTAAAGAACGCATTTTTTTTAATCTTTCGAATGAAATCAAAATGGAGACGATACGACAATTATTTCGCTAGATAGAGTCAATTTTGTGCCCAAAAATTGAAGTTCGAATAAAAAACGAACCGTCACTTTTTAGAGGGTGGGTCTAATTTTCGTCAATAGCCCGCGGGATAAGCTTCAAAATCATAAATTTTCATGCAATTCGATAAAGAACTGAGCGAGTTTCGACCGGGTATAGGATTCGGCTTAGAGAAATAATATATGGAGATTACAGTAATGTTTTCTCTTTGTAGCTTCTTGCGACAACACCATCAACAGATGTCAGAATGGCGGCAGATGCATAAGCGTGGGAAGCCAAAAGTTTTGCAAGTGCAGAAAAGGCAGTAGTGGACCCTTCTGTGAAACAGTGGACGATTGTAAAGACAACATTTGCGGCAAAAGTACAGGAACTGATGTGTTTTGCATGTACGATCAGATAAGCGAATCAGCTGTGTGCATCTGTAAACAGAATTATTATGGTTTTGATAGGGTCGAAGGAGAATGTAGACGTAAGTGGTAAACTTTATGTATTGTTTATTTCTAGAAGGTACTTATACGGTGGTCCGGCAATAAAAGTGATAAACCTTAAAAAACCGAGATCATGACTGGCAAAAATCAAGGTTTTACGTAGACTGGCAAAAATCAAGGTTTTACGTAGTAGTGGTTATAAGTGCTTTAATCTCAAATACTACAGTATATACTACAATGCGTTGCTTACTGTTTAGATTTTGTGATCTAAATAATACATGCTTAAAACTAAAAGTTTCCTTCTACATTATGAATTTTTCATTATGTGCCACTATTAACTACATCGGCTTTGCACCACCATGCACCAGTTGCATAAGCTAATCTTGTACGAGTTTGAGGGAAGGAAAGAGCATCAAATTTAGCTCCAAAATCAATAATAAGTACGTTGTTCTAAGATTTTAAGATGGTGTAATTTTCGTTGCCAGAGTGTGATATGAGGTTTTTCTTTTGCCATCGCGGATCCAGAAGGTGGCTTACATGGGTCACAATCCCGTCCTTTAAACCACCAAATATTGCCTAAAACAGCTTTTCCGGACTTGAATGCCCAAAAATTGTTCTGCAAAAGATTGCCTGTTTGTGCTTTAGCATAAATTTTGTGACCCACCTGCTATGCTCTCTTTCTATTTAAAGGATAACAAAATGTAAATGTCATACAGAATGCATTTAAAACTTCGCCTACACATTAAAGGCTTAATCGAAATACGTGATACTATAAATTTGTTGTCGAAATGAATATAAGCTTATAGTTGACTGATATACGACGTCTCAGTGTGAATCTTTTGAGTAAATATACACCGAAAGATCTAAATAAATCATTGGAGTCTATGGCATTATTTTCCATTTTGCGCAGAAGGAAAATGCGAATAATTTATCTTTTAGGTTGGTGTGAATGACACATTAAATTTTAAAAAGGTATTTACAAATTAAACAGTGTCAAAAATTTAAATGCTTTAATGCCTCACGTCATATTTATTTCAGGGGTGAATATCAGGAAAAGTGCCAATTTGACCATGGAAATTCTCAATTTTTAAAAATACTCAGAAAATAAAATTAATAGGGTAGTTCAAATAAAACATTAGTAACAATTTTTTTTAATTAGAGGCATGGTCAAGGTGAACATTTACCCCCCTTTTTAGGGGGGGGGGTGTCTTTGAGCGTTACCGACATGATGATAATGCTACCGATCTGACAAATATTACTGATTTCGCGCTTAATGTACACAAGTAAACACATTCACTCACTACCTCTTATATTTAAAAAGAAAATAATTACTTAGAATATAATATTACTTACACAGCCTGAACGCTTTTTTGTTTACGAAATAAAATTAGAGACTAATTAAAAGTTAGTTAAAGTTTAAATTAGTGCAATAAAGTTTTTTTTCAAACAGATAAATAGGGTAATAGTTAAAAAATCAAAATGAAATAAAAATCTTAACACAATCTTCAAAAAACGAAATTAATTCAAGACAGAGTTTGGCGGGAGGGAAAGGGATTTGCACTAAACTCTTCGTAAGTTTTCCATTTTAAAATAAAATTATGTTTTTGGGTGCAGTAGTTACGAACGAAGATCTGAATATTGATGTAAAAGAAAAGAGGCTGAAAAATGGCAACAATTTTGTTTGAAAACTCAAATTTTGCGGAAAAATTAATGTTTTTGAAGCATTAAAAAACAATAAATTAATTGCTTCCAATAATGGAAAATTTGGCGATGCACTTGAAATTACCTTTGTTCTTTAACACTCAACTCATAACACGAATAAAGAATTTCAAAAAAACATCGGTAACGCACGCATCAGCTTCGTATTAAATATCTTCTACTTTGGCGCTGCCGACATGACCGCTGCCGACATGACAAATTTCCAGAAATATGATAGCTGAACCTCCCTAATTAAAAATTCGAAAATAAAAACGTCTTATCATGCCCATGACGATAGGTTTCTTTTCCATCATACAAAAATAGATTGAAAAATTAATTTATTTTGTGTCTTAATTTCCGCTGCCGACATGACACTTCATTTGGTAGAAACAGAAAATTCAAGATTGAAAAAATTCTACCTGTAATTCAATGCAGCTGAAGTGAAAATTGTCTATCGGAATTGAAGCATCACATATTAATGCTTCACCCAGCGTAATTTTTTGGCACCAAAAAATGTTTTTTCTATATATTATCATTCCGGAAGTTGGTTCACTCGTCATGTTATGAAAACTTGTGACGAGCAGAAATTGCTTCTTTTTATCGATCTAAAGTCATTTTATCTAAAACACAAGAGTTAATCGTCATAGATGAACATAAAACACGTTATTTCCTTTAGTATTTGTTTCTGCTGCGATGTTTTACAATCCACAGGATCTTTTTGAACTTTGCGATTCGATGTGTGACGCGCTGCCGACATGACATTGAAGCAATAAAAAGAGTTCTATTGACACAAATTAAAGTAAAACCTGAAAATTTTGTCATGGATTGTATGCGCGACGCAGTTTACTGCATAAAGAAAGAAAAAATTTTGGTTTTTATTTGGAAGTGCTTGAGAAATTCATTCGTGACTTAAATTAGCACTTTTCCTGATATTCACCCTCAGATAGTTCTAGTTCAATGGATGTGCAGAAATATTACTTCATCTTTGTAATCTAGAAATGCAGATAAATTTGATAAATTTGTCATTTTGCACTTGCTTCCCCGTAGAGTCTGTAATGCCACAATTCTGACATTCCGAGATGAAATTTGTGTTACAGACAAACATCAACTTGGTATTTTTTAATGTAAATATATGGTGTAAATCATAGTCTGTTTCGATAATTTGTTTTTTA
The DNA here is from genome assembly GCA_038373865.1 of Uloborus plumipes. Taxonomy (NCBI): domain Eukaryota; kingdom Metazoa; phylum Arthropoda; class Arachnida; order Araneae; family Uloboridae; genus Uloborus; species Uloborus plumipes. The sequence continues at coordinate 67,874 of JAXGGA010004209.1, read as the reverse complement.
GTGTAATATCCTGCAGTATGTATTAAAATTTGCTAAACTAACGTTATCCCTACATGTCATCTTAAATTTTATTAAATTTTATCGTAGTGGTTTGGATATGAAATTTGAAAAAAAAAAAAAAAAAAATCCTTCATGTATAACGGTGGTAAAAATGGTATAAAAGTTCTTTCCATTCTCGTTACAGCAACCTGTTTCGTTGATCAAGATTGTGCTAACGGAGCCCTCTGCTTACGAAAAGGGATAAACGAGAAAGAAAACTTCACAGTTGGCCCCAACGACCAAAAGTTCTGCAGGTGTCTCCCTGGAACGAGCGGGAAGGAGTGCGAGGCAGTTCTCAGTTGTGACCAAGACAAGGAGTTTTGCGGAAAAGGTGCTGCAAAGGACGTTTGCTACTACGATGCGAGAGATCAACGGGCGAAGTGCACTTGTCCTGTGTCCGGAGAAGTTTTTGATCATTCCATCAAAACGTGCAGAGGTTTGATTTTGCTATATTTTTTGGGATCAGAAACATAACCAAAAGGTATAAGGTGCTCTTCTGAAAAACTGAGGCATGACCTTGACAATGTTTACCTCTTTTGAGGGAAATAGGGTAACGCCAAATGGTATTAGGCGTTCAGTTGAGTCAGGTAACTTTCATATAGTGTTCCAGTTCAAATCAATAACTCTTTCCTGTTTAACTGAACTCCTCAAAAAGAGGCAAAATTGGTCAAGGGCATAACTCAGCTTATCGGAGGAGCATTATTTGCAAAAATATAGAAAATATCTGTCTAAAAACAATGTAAACACCGTTTTAAAAAACTGTTGCATGTTTATTTTTTCATCGAAATCTTCTACATTTTGTCAAGCGTTAAATCATGATATTTTGTTTTTTAGCTTCCAGTATCTACGTTTTAGAGTTAATTTTGAAATGTGTATAGTTACTCATTTTATTCTTTGCAGAATGTGACTGTGGAAAACAGAGTGTCAGCTGCTCATTTTTAGACGGAGAAAAACAGTGCTGCTGTAAAACAGGCTTTTATGACGTCAATGGAAGTTGCAATGGTTTGTAACTTTTTAATTTAAGAAATCAGTATGAAAATATTAATGCCGATTTTAAATAGCTTTTCATAAGTATCTACTTCGTTCACTGGAAAGGTAGACAAGAGGTAAACAAAGAATTGCGCCATTCGGCGAAGTCCATCACGTGTTTGTTTTGAACAAGAACAAATTGGTGACAAGCAGACGGTGCATGCGAATCCAATTGGTTAACTCTTTTCTTTATTCCAAAGAAAGTTACCAAAATTGGAAAGCGGCAAACCTTGGGCCAACCTGTTTTCATACTTTCGTTCTCTCTTTTCCGTGAGCAGAGTGCAGAGAGCTCATGCCCTATGTTGGCTTTTTTGGCAACTCTTTTGCTTTCTGGTATCACCAAGCACAACTAATCCAGGTTTTGGAGATGAGTTTGGCGATGTTTCGCCAAATGTTACAAAAACAATCCTGGTAGCTGCTAGGCAAGATTGCCGTCCCATGTAGTTGTCTCATAATAATTTGAAGTATAGTTTTCAAAAACTAAAAAATACGCTTTTTGTGTGAGTTAATCAAAATATTTCACGCGATACTCTGATTTCCCAAACTTTTGAATATCCGCTAAGTTTACATACACTTATAATAATGCATCACCATTTAATATAGTTTAGCCTACAATATTAATAATATTATTAAATATATTACTCTCATATTTGCAAAGAACGTGAATTTTATCTTTTATTTAGAGTTACATACAAACAACTGAAACACTTATAATACATCAGCATTCAACATAGTTTAGCCTTTAGTATTAATAATAGAATACTAAAGGCATACATACAGAGTTACATACATGCAAACAAACAAACAAACCCACATGTGAAACTAATAAAAGCGTATTAAAAATCGCGGCTGAGATGGTGTGACAACTTTAAATATAATTCAACAGCGGTGGATTTACAGGTTTAAGGGTCCGTCACAACACGTTTTTGTGGATTCCATAGATCTGTAAGAGAGCTAAATAAAATATTTTTTATGTGCCTTTCTGCATCCCATTGGAGCTCCTATATCGCGGCCCCCTGGCAAGAGCAGTAGTTGTGACATGGTAAATCCGCTGCTGATATCCAGTACTTAAAATTCTAGAGGAAAGGGAAAAGGGGAACTGATTACCTCTGGATATTTTGAATGTAATGACATCTAGCCCCCAGTAGATAGGCAGATTTCGGAGGAGATGTTCAGACAACCAGAAGTGCAGGGGCGGAAACAAGGGAGGGGCGATGAGGCGATTGTCCCTCCCTTGAGCACCCTAAATCAGTAAATTTTTAATGTTGAAGTTCAAGAAACTTAATTTTAGAAGAGTTTTAAAGATAAAGCAGTGAGTAACCGCTCTTAAGCAAGGGTTAAGGCAGAATCATCCAATACACCGCCAACTCGGCTATTTCGATCCATGGACTAGTTTCAGCCCTTGCTTAGGGGCGGTTACTCACTTTTTCCCTAGCTCCGCCTTAAAATTTACGAGTTGTACCGTACCAAGTGCTCGCTGGTATTCTAATTTCACATTAGCTACCAGTTTTTTTGTCTCTCTTTGCTCTATAAGAAGATTTTTGCCTCCTACGTCGGCTACTTTCGTATTCCATGCTGATGAGTGCATAATTAGCACGAAACTGCAGTCCATGGATCGAAATAGCCGAGTTGGCGGTGTATTATAAGTTTTAATGATGCTGAAGGAAGGAAATTTTGGCTTTTCCCCGAAATGTTCCGTAATTGAAGTCCGAAACCTATGTGATCAATATTTGCAAACCAGTATACATAGTAACAAGAAGTTCTGTCAAGAACTAAACGAGCCTACTTTCCCGTACATCGACATCGGCATTCTAGCATCTGATCATTATTCTCTTGATTATCTAAGACTAAAAATTATGTCAAACATACCTTTAAAAGCAAAATATACCTCTCTCATCAGATGAAATAGACACATAAAAAGTAAATAAATGAATAAATAAAGTTTTGTCGCACCTTTTAAAGAATGTAACTGTTACAGTTCTTCCGTAGAAAAATTCCTCAATTGTTTTCAAAAAAAAATTAAAAGTACAAAGTACATCAAAACACATTTTATCAAAGAAAGAAAAAAAAAAGAAAAAAAAGAAAAAAAAACTCGTCCGTTGATAAAATGTCTCGAATTTCACTTTTAATCCGTTGCCAGTTGTTAAATATAAATTAAGAATAAAATGCCCTAGTGAATGAAACATTTTTGTTACAAAAAAAAATCGTCTGCCAATAATAATAATAATAATAATAATAATAAATTCAATAAAACAAATGAATAAATAAACAAAAAATCGTCTGCACAGTCAGTCATTTTTTTCGGACTGTTTACTCAAAAGTTATTAGGGGTGACAGCTTGCTTGAGCGGTTCAATGTTGAATGAAAAATTGTTCAAATCGGAAATGTAAATACGGGAATGAAGTATCCTTGAAAAGTTCTTTCCAACAAAAAAAAGTTTGTTCAAATCGGACTGTTCATTAAAAAGTTAGTATCGCGGGACCGGTTATTTGAACGGCTCAAAGTTGAACCAAAAATTGTTCAAATCAAAAAATCAAATATGGGAATGAGCTGTACTCGCCGAGATCTTTCCAACAAAAAAAAGTTTGTCCAAATCGGAATGTTCAGTCAAAAGTTATTAGGGGGGGGGGACAGACAGACAGACCGACCGACAGACCGACAGACCGACCGACACACAAATTCCCCATCTCAATACCCTACTTTCAAATTTTTAATTTTTCGATATTCATTTTACCTCTTTATTTTTTTAACTTGGCGATATTTTTTGGACTTGGCGATATTTTTTTTAACTTGGCGATATTTTTTGGACTTGGCGATATTTTTTCGATGCATTAAGCTACTTTTAATACTTTTTTCGTCTTTCTTTTATTTTTAACGGGAAAGTAGGCTAAAAAGTAATAAAATCAATCGCCCCTGCCTTGAAAAATTTTTGGATTCGCCCTTGCAGAGGTGCCAGTGTTTCTCAAAGTGGGTGCTACCGCCCCGTGGGCTATGAGAGGATGCTGAGGGATTAAATAAAATCCCTATAAAATGTGCTTGTCATTCAAAAGGAGGTAGTAGCTTTAACCTTTAAAAACCGGGGTTGAGAAAACCATTGGATATGATGTAGTTGCTGTTTGAGTTTTTTGATTATTATTACTAAAAACTAATTTACTACCTCATTCGTGAATTTATTTTAACTTTTATGGATTCCACTTAATATTTAATGCCGTAACCTATTCAATTCCATTTTCTTACATGAAACAAATATATATTTATGGTAAACTATCAGAGTTACTTACCATTCCTCTTTAGAGGTATTTCGTAATATTAAATCCAATATCCTTGAGTTTTATTTTTTATTAAAAGGATTAATTCTCAATTTGTCATTATTTATTTTTTTAACTGAGAAATAAATTCCTATGACATCAAATGTACTTTCCAGTTTTCTTATTTGGTAATTCATTTATTAGTTTTGAGAAAACTGTGATAAATATTTTTTAAATAAATTATTGTTAGAAATATGAGGTAAATATTTCTTAGAAAAATAACTGCAACAATTTTTCTGTGTAGCAAATTAACTTGAAGTTTAAAATACAATATAAAAATATTTTTCACTTTTAAGATTGCGAATGTGGGGATCAAGGTGTGGCCTGTATGCTCCAGAACGGGAAGAAAGTATGCACTTGTAAAGACGGTTTTTATTTCGTCAATGGCATTTGTAACGGTAAGTATAGTTATTTATGACTTTAAAAATATCTTTAGTACTATGTTACTGTTAGTCATCTGAACGACCTAAAAGTGTAATAAGTTATTTATTTATTGTTTTACTTTATTGGAATGCTACTTGCAGATACTTAATATAGGGTCAGGTGGGGTAAAATGGGTCAAAAAGGAATCAGGCTTTGACAGCAAAAAATATATTAATTCAACCAGTGAATAAACTGCTCAAGATATGCAAATGACTCTTCCTTGTGACATTTAAAGTGAAATATCTCGGAAAAAACAAAATATTGATACCGATAAATAAGTTAGAAAATGTGTTGTCAAAGACCCATTTTATCCCATAGCGTGGGGTAAAACGGGTCACTAGTGGGGTAAAATGAGTCAGGGCTTTAAAGGATTTAATTTCACGATTTATTGAATAGTAATTCTGTACTTTTGTTCATTAATGAGAAAGCAATTAGCACATAAGCATTTCTAGAAAGAAATATTGTCCTCTTGCTTTATTTCAGGGCCAGGAATGTCTAGCACTGTTTACGATGAAAAAAATTCCAAACATCATCTCTCTCCGGAAACAAAAATTTTCACTGTATTTTAACATTTCATTGCACGTTATTCTACATTGTGATGAAGAATGATGGCATGGGAATATACTTTTTTGACATTTTCCCCAAAAACTTAACTTGTTCCCATTTTCCAACTGTTAAAGGTTGCTATCAATGCACTTTGATTCAGTTATAAATTTCTTTTACAGAAAAGTTTTTTTATTATTTATTTAGTTTTGTGTTTGTGTGTCAGTTTAATTGATTTTTTATCTCTAGACTCTTTCAGTATGCAGTCTTTTCAATATTGTCGAGTTGAAATTTCACAAGTTTCTTTCTGCATGTGTGTAATTTTCTCCTCTGTTATCTTTTACTGTTTTTTCTTTACTTTTGGTTATTAGTGTATAGGAGAGAGTGGGCTTATAATAGAAGTTTAAATATGCATAAAAATAAAACACATGCTTGACTCGCCTTGTTACAATATCGAAGAAACAGCCTCACTTTTGTTGAGATCTTAAATGTTGGTGCCGTTCCTTCAACTGCATTATTTGAATTCAGCTCTGTAGAATGTTTTTCTATGATTTGGTTGCCGAGGCTTCTTTCTTTGGCGAAAATAAGTCACTTTTGCTTAACTTCTTAACAACATTTTCTGAAAGAAGTTCATCGAATAAAGCTGTGCTTTTAATATTGGCTTTTTGATTTAATTTAATTATTTTGCTCTATAAGTTTATATATTTGTGTATAAAAAGAATGACAAAGCAATATATTGCTTGTTTTAATTTAGTGCATACATACATGACAACGAAACATGAATTAGTAAGAAAAAATATAATTAGCTCTTTAGTATATGCTAAGCCTAATCGAATGCGAAAAATGACCCATTTTACCCCACGCATGTTTTAATATCCCTGAAAATTTCATTTATGCTGTGTTGTCTTCAACATTTTAGGGATTTATTCCTGAAAATGTGCTCTAAGCAGTAGGTTAAAAACTCAATTTGTATTTCCATTTCACTTTCTTTAAATCAAAAGTTTTTATAATGATCACAGTCAAGCGTTCTTTTAAGAAAAACACTTAATCGCTAGTATCTGTAACTTTAAAGTGGAAGTTGCACCTTATTTTGATATAAAATATTGCCTGGTTTCCATAATACATAAAAATGGCAACGCAGAAAGAAAATATTATTTGCACAAATTTTTAAAGAGCCTGCCTCATTTTATCCATCCCGACCCTATAAGAGAAGACAAAATAACCGATTTTTTGAAAAATCACTTCAAAGAACAAATACCATACAAACTAATTCCGAGTTCTACTACATGATTTTAGACGAGTTGAATTTCTCAAGATTATGTAGAAAAAAAATTAAACTGTGCTTAATGTGTGTGAAAATATACATTCAAAAACCTTCACCCGCTCAAATAATTTCCTTTAACTATTTTTTTTTCTTTTCAGAATGTAAATGTGGCAAAAACTCGATGGGATGCTTTGATAAAGATGGAAATAAGGTTTGTAAGTGTAAGGATGGTTTTAAACAAAATGGCGCTACGTGCGACGGTAAGTATTTTAAAATTTAATTTCAAATGAAAGCAACTTTAGGTTTCTTTCGCATGTTATTCATGTTTAGAAAGACTTAAAATTAATGGGACGCGGAAACTCTAGTTTGAATTTTTGCTATAAGCTGTCGACTAATACCGATTTCAATATTAACACGGTGTTTCATATTGAATGTGAAAATTACAACACAGTACAAATTATGCATTATATTTATTTAGTCAAACCCAGTTGATTCTGAATCTACAACTGTACAGCACGGACCAAAATTTAAGAGCAATGCAATTATCTAAATAGAAAAAAAATGGTTAACAAAATGCTTTTAAATTTCTACTGTAGATGGATAGTATGATCCAAGAGTTGTCTGAAATTTTAAAAATATTACCAAAACAAAAATTGGATAGTACGAAACTTTTTTTTTTTTTTTTTGTGGCAAAAGTTGAAGCACAACCAGATTTCATGAAAATATTTCTTGCAACGCGATTGGTAGAGGAAAGGTAAGGCTTTTAAGCTTTTCTTGGACTGTATTTGATTATTAATAGATCAATCAATGACTTATCAAAGTCCCAAAATCTCTGTAGCTCTCGACTGAAAATGATGAGGGAGTTTGAACTTTAAAAGTTTAAAATGAACCTACTTCGATAATTTCTCCTCTTTTAAATCAGTCTTAATGTGGTAGCATATATTGTTCTACTGCGTAATTCAAACATGGGTATTGCTCAAAACAGACAAGAAAAAACATATTTCTTTATGATGAGGAAATATAAGAACGGCTCGAACTAACCAATTTATTTCTTAACTAGTGGATGTGCCCGGCGTCGCGCGGGTTTAAATGCAACATGCGAAATCTAAGGTACCGTAAAGTCGGGTTACTTGGACCCTAAGGGGTTACTTGAGCCCATTACAGTAAAATGATAAAATCTAGGTTTGGTACTTATTAGTTGAAGACTTGCACGTAGTTCCTCGTTTCTCCTCTAGGTATAAGCACTCTGCAGTCTCTAATGCTAGTACCAAACCCGGATTTTATCATTTTACTGTGGGCTCAAGTAACCTCCTTGTGGGTCCAAGTAACCCGACTTTACGGTATTTTTTGTGATAACGTCGTCAGGGGTGAAATCGGGGTGAAGGTTGAAGTGAAATCAAATTTAAAGGTGTTATTTCTGTACCTCAGAACCAGAACGACGTAAGTCCAAAAATGGCCATTTTCACTTTTTTGCTTCATTGTATGTAGAATCTTATTCTACATCGACTCATTAAAACAGTATTCTATAAAACAAATTCCTTCACAATTATTTAGCAGCGTGAAAAGAGCGCGAGTCCCATCCTTTGCATGTATTCGACAATCGTTTTTCCCCTCTGCTGAAAAATGACGAAAATGGACTTACGTTAGTCTGGTTCTGAGGTACAGATTTATCTGTGATGATTTTTTAGAAACTTGCTTTTCTATTTTTTAAAAAATAAAAACAGAAGTATTACATATTCAAGAGTGAATGCTCACAAAAGAAACATTTCTTAACCATTTGAATTGAGAGAAGCCTCAGAAAAGCTCGCGAAGCAAGGACACCATCAAACGCAAAATTAGCTATCGAGGTGGAGTTGAGATAAGGCACTAAATAATGATTCAAATAGAGGAAAGCCTTTAAGAAATTAAAGATTTTATGTCAAAGTTGTAACTAAAATTGGAATAGAAAAAAATTACCTATTAGATTTTTTTCCTAATTGGTCTCTTGATGTGCCCAGAACATAAACATATTGTGAAAATTTTAGCGAAATCGGACGAGTAGTTTTTGAGTCTATGAAGGACGTACATACAAAGATATATATACATTCATTTTTATATTAAATATCAAATGAAACTGAAACTTGGGTAAAACTTGGGGCACGTGACAGCATAAGTAGACTAACAACCGAATCAGGAATTCATGAAAAAAACATACATTTAAGCGTGATTCTCTTCGGAAACACTATCGCAAATAAGCCAGATTTAATAAGAAAAACAGCCCATGTATTATTATGACTGAAAACAAGTGTTATACTTTCTCTGTTAAAAATACATATAGAATTGGAAGGCCTATTTCAAATTGTCATTCTGCTACTGTGACTTGAGGAAAGGTACGAAGTGCGTATGCTACAGTAAATACTTCGTTTTGTACTTGGACATTTGCGACAGACCAAAATCAGATTTTTAAATACATTATTAACATCCTTTTAATGAATTGCCTCCACACTGGCGTATGAATTTGTTATGGTTTTTTCGATATCGTACAAATTTCAAAGCTTTTCGGCGTACATGTTTGATTTTATTGAAATATCCAGCTTGTGCTTAAACTTTGGCGCCGCACTGAGCAAAATTTACCAAGTTGACGGCATCAGCTGTTCAGAAGCTTTAGTGTGCTACGGGATAGTTCAGACCGAATACTCTAAATTCAGCACCAAGACGCAATGTGCAACAAACCGAGAAAGAGATTTTCCAGGGAAATTTTGGACAAATATTCATGGGATCTTACAATATCGAAAGAGTATCGAAGGATGAACTTTGAATAGATAATTGAAGAAAAACAATAACATCAAGAATTTTTCCGGAGACCGCTTCATTAACTTCTCGTCATTGTTACATTTTTTTTTTGTCGTATGCCAGTCAAGCTGGCAATTTAGACATTTTTAGGATGGCAATTTAGGGTGCGATGCTTTACTTTTCCAACTGTTCTGTAATTTGGTGTGAAGTCCGACTTCCACAGTACACGCATGCCATAGGTACCCATTTATAGGGTAGGCAACCTTTCACAACAACACATTCACACAGAGAAAGGACAAGGACAGGAGAGAGAAAGCACATCCATGCCCAAGCCGGGACTCGAACCCGGGACCACACCATCCGTGGCAGACTGCTCTGACCACTAGACAAGGTGGCCGCCATTGTTATACTTTAATTATATTATGAGGGCAAAGACATTCTTATCTGAAAACATAACTCAGAATCCTTCTTCTTGCAGTTTGCGATTGCGGAAGCAATTCTATTGACTGTGATTTTGTAAATGGGAAAACGAATTGCACTTGTGAACATGGCTACGTGCCTAAGGAGGGCATGTGTACTGGTAAGTAGAATGCGTTTACATAAAAAAAAAATCTGTTTCCTGAAAAAAGGTTCAAAATATTTGAATTGATATCGCAATAAACGTCTGTGGGTGTTTCAGAAAGGACTCACATATAGGGTGCATAAAAGAAACTCTTTTTTTAAATATAAATTCCCAATAGTGCAGAAAAGTTGCCCTATGTTGTTGGAAAATATGCAAAAATTCGTTGATCTGAGTTAAAATCTTCAGTTGCCTCTGAGGCCTTTCATCATGCAAAATCCGTTAATTTGTATCGTTTTCTCATGAAATGAGAAATATGTATAAGAACCCTTTATTATAATGGCGCCAAAAAGTTGCGATGTTGTACATTAGGATGCGTGCAAATTTTTACTGATGTGGACTAATAACTCCAGTTACCCCTGGGTCCGTTCATTAACTTAAAAAACTGCCATATGTTATCCTTGGAGTGTGTGCAAATTTTCGGCACTGTTAGAACTAAAGATTTCAATTTCTTATTTTAAGAAAAAAAGTCGAAAAACTATTAAATTAATAAGTTTTGTATAATGAGCGCACTCAGAGGTAACGTAAGCTATTGATCCATATTAATAAAAATTTGCAAGCGCCCCCTAAGCGTTACCATACGGCAATTTTCCACACTAACGGAGTATTTTTTATTAATTTTTTTAAAAAAGTCTCGAATAAACGTTAGCATTAAGGCATTTTGTATAATGAATGGCCCCAGAGTTAATTGAAGAAAATGATATTCAGTTAAAAAAATTGCACACGCTCTAAATGTACCGTATGGTAACTTTTAGGAATTAAAGAGTTTGTGGTGGTTCGCTGCTATGAACTTTAAAATGCAATTTGCATAATGTTTATTCAAAAAGAGAACTTTAACCATCAAGTGCGTGGCAATGTTTTTAATGCAGCCATAAAAAGGCGAGCGTTTTGTTGACTCGCAGTCTTGCACATCTTCTGTGCCGCCTGCGGCAAGATGCCGATTTCAATCTTGTACTATGCAAATAAGCTAATAAATGTTACTTTGCAATAAACTGTTAAAATTCACCATACTTCCCTGCTAATGCACATTCTCGAGTTACCAGCGTACCACTTCAATTTAAAAGTTTTTTTTTTTTTTTTTCAAAAGATGCGTCGATCGAGAGTGTTCTTCTAAGTCCCGTCTTTGTATGGCATTAATTAGCAAAGATAATAATAAAAACGCTTTTTTCACAATTTAGTTAGTGAAAATATGTTTTAAAACAATTAGAAAAACAATTGAAAATTTAAAACAATAATAGAAAATGGAACCGAACATTTTTTTGCGTCTGACAGAATGTGTTTTGAACTACCATGCTACATAGAGCTCGAATTATATCGTTTTTTATCAATTGCGGCTAACCCTTAAATTTACGCGATTTGAATTCGATGTCATTGTTGGCCGCCGAGGATAGAAAACAAAATGCCTCTCTGTTGCTAGCTTCCATTTGTTAGCAATCAAAGTATTTGTAATTGTTTTAGTATGAGGATTTTTAAAGGATTTTCAGTTTTCCCTCTTGCTTTAAAATGCTTTCTGACCAGTAATGTTCGTTTTTGTTTTTAATTTTCAATTTCCTCTTAGTATTAGCTTAAACGTAATATATATATATATATATATATATATATATATATTTAATCTGCCTTCAAACTCGAAGTAGGAGTAAATTTTCAATTCAACAATTACAAGATCCGTATCCAACCACTTGACGAAAACTTCAAGATTGTGCTTTAGTGTAATACTGATTTCGTTTATCCACAGTGGCGTGCGGCACCGAGAATCCGTGCAAAAATGGGGGAAATTGCCCTGGTGGAAAATGCGAGTGCAAACCAGGAACAGATGGTGATTTTTGCGAGCTCGTTCCCGCCTGCGACAAGAATATCTGTCCCGAGGACGAAGGAATCACTTGCGTCTACGATGAAGACAAAGAAAAAGCTGTTTGCAAATGCCCAATCGATACGCAAGCATACGTAGCAGGAGAAAAGAAGTGCAAAGGTAATCATTTACCCAGACCCAAGTTTCAAATAAACCGAGTCTAGAACAGAAAATTTTGATCGATGTAGATTTTTTCTCTAATATGGGAAAATAATAAAATAGCAAATTAATCGGAATTAATTAATATCGAAGATTTGAGCCGCGATATCTGGCAGCAAAAATTAATATTTAAAAAATAACATTTTAATAGATAAAGAAACGAATTACTTTTTATTTGTCTAATACATTTCTAACAAGTAACTACTGTTTAGTGCAACTAAAAATTAATTTATTATTAAAATGTTGTTGCATAGTAATGAATGAAGTAATGTATATAACAAACATTGAGAATATATTCTTTCAGAAGACTTGTTTTCCATTAAAAAAAAAAAAATAACACCATAGTTAAGCTTTAAGTCACATGTTTTTCTCAATACTACTATGGGGAGGTAAAGAGCAGTAACTGCATTTTTTAAAAATATGTTTTTGCATTTTTGTTGTGCCTTTACTATACAGATCTTCTCTGGTGAGTTGACCTCCGACATAGACAATGCCTCCTCTTTTTCGGGTAATAGGAAAAGGTAATTGGCACATAATTAAGTTTTGTTACTTTTGTAGTCGATTTTCAGAAGTATTCCAACTCAAATCCTCGGCATGATCTTTTCCTACTATCCGAAATAAGGGAAGCATTGTTTAGGGAACAAATGAACTTTTTAGAGGAGCACTATATGAGTTTCTTTATTTGGTTTCCGCTGATAAGAAAGCACGGGGAAAAAAACTCCAAATTCCAACATTTTCCTTTAGCATAAAATGCAAAGCGTGCTTCTTCAACTGCCTGAAAAATTCATTTCTGTGGGATACTGTCTTTTATATTCTCACGGCAGAATAGTGCTTTAGTTGGGTTTTAAAAGAGAAGAAATGTCTCTTTTTTTTATTTTTAAAGAGGGGTTGAAGACATTTTCGAGGTTCGACTATGGGCGGCATAAAGTGAGAATTTTCCCCGCTTGTATGTAAGTTTCCTTATCATCTTTCAAAAAACACTTTTTTTTGTAACCCTTACCAGGCGACGTTCCGGAACAATTGAACTTTTGTTTTCAAACGTTTTATAATGTCTGTACCTCAGAACCAGAACGACGTAAGTCCAAAAACGGCGATTTTCATTTTATTTGTGCATTGTATGTCGAATTTTATTCTGCATCGACCCATGAGAACGGTATTCTATAAAACAAATTCCTTCACAATTATTTAGCAGCATTAAAAGAGCGCAAATCCCATTCCTAGCATGCATCCGACAATCGTTTTTTCCTTCTGCTGAAAAGTTACAAAAATGGACTTACGTTAGTCTGGTTCTGAGGTACAGATGTTACATAAATAGCTTATGGTGTTTTGTTACAATGACACTTACGATAGCGTTATAGCTGTATTTACTCGTATAAGAAAATAATATTAAAATGTGTTCTTTATAATTTTTGAACTTTGCTTTAAGATAGCAAGATAATTTTTAAAAAAAAAAAAAAATACAATTCTGATGTCAAAATGGACATAGTGACCTTTACCTTTCAGGTAGAAATACACCATTTGCTCAAAAAAAAAAAAAAAAAAGAAAAAAAAGAAAAAAAAACATGTTTCTAATGGGGGAGTTTCCTTCAGTCAAAAGTACTACTTTTTGTTACTGAAATTGATAGAATGATACAAAAAATAACATGGTCCCGAAAAATACTTTAATTTTCCCAACAGTTTATTTTTTATTATTTTTTTTTAAATACCTTACCTTGAAAACGGGGCCTGGTTTTTGTGACGTCAGTGGTGCACCTAACAGCTCTCTTTCCAATAACACCATTTTGCTTGACTTGAGTTGTCCAATCGTAGGAATCGGTGACGCCACGGGCCCTATCCTAGTTAAACCACGAAGCTGTGGTAGGTACGGGGGACCCTGGAGGTGTGAAATGAAATGACCTTCGTCATCTCACTACAACCAATTAGATTTCGCGCTTACGTGCACCACTGACGTCATGCGAAGATGTTTTTCTTTTCGGAATAGCATCTGCGCACCGGTTAAAATAATTCATAATAAATAGATAACTATGCTAAAAAAAAAAGGTCAATTCCCATGTTTTGAAGCATGCTCTTTCAGAAAAAAATACTTTTGAAATTTCGGAAGCTCCCCCATTGCAGAAATGAAACTAAGTACCTTTAAATCCGTTAAAAACAATCCCATGTCTTCCCCTGTCTCGCTCTAACGTTTTGTACTTAATACCATACTGCCGTGCTAAGCACAAAAGTAGTATCTGCTCTTTTTGAAAAAAAATTGAGTTATTGTCATCAGGTGATTCTTTGTCATGCATTTTACCTAAATACAATGTTTTATGGTCATTTAAAAAGGAGGAATATTTAAAAAAAATTCTGAAAAAGTATCTCCTGAATCAAATACATGAAGGCGCAAAACTTTAAACAGCAATATCTCATGCAATACACCGCCAAATCGTTCATTTCGATCCATGGACTGCAGTTTCGTCCATGGATCGAAATGAACAAGTTGGCGGTGCATTGCATGTTCCTGCCTTAACCCTTGCTTAGGGGCGGTTTCTCACAGCAATATCTCAGTTTGAGATTGTCTGCAGATATCACTTTTGCGCTTAGCACGGCAATATAGATGTTTGCAATGAAAAATATTTCTCTTTCTAGAACAATGCGATGATGATAACCTAGTTTGTGAAAACCAAGGAACATGTGTCAGCACGGCCGAAGGCAGATTTTGCGAATGTTTGAAAGGAACTTCAGGCGAATTATGCCAAAAAATCGACAAGTGCGATACAACGGAAGAAGTTCAGGAACTTTGCGGAAATGACACTGGAGTACTTTGCGTGTATGATGCCAGTAGAAGAAGACCTATGTGTGACTGCAAAGATGGAGATAAGCAATTCAACGATGCTACAAAAACATGCATGAGTGAGTTCCTATGATAGACGTATCGCGTCATGGGGAATAAAGGGCACAGTGTACGGAGGAGGCGGGATCACTTGCATGTGTGTCGAACGCGACCAATAATTGCTGATTTGGCAATTGGTATAGTCCACCTAAAGGGGGTATTGCACAATGCACATAGAAAATTCATTCAAACTAACTTCCAATTCACCAGCAGTTTCAACTTTTCTTTCAAATGTAGAGTATGTCTTTCATGTTAGCAACTTTTTATTAATTGCCTACTGAAAAATGATGTAGCTTTTTTATTTTAAATTTAATTATATTGGGTAGTCAGTAAATTGGACATAGCTGATTTCTTATTGGTCAAAAGTTCAAAGCTAATTTACATACGATGATTTTGATAGACCAATCAGGAGTTAGCTGGGCATGTAACTGTTTCTGTGACTGTTGTACTTGCCATGTGTTCTGTTTTTCTCTTACTTTTTTTTTAATGTTTTGTTTTGTGCACCGTCTCAAGAAGGCCTCGGACTGGCCAGCATGTGTGGCATCGTTCAACTGTGCAACAAGAGTTGATTGAAGTTCTGTTCAAGCATTCACAAAGTCAGCCTTTCGTTTTAATAGCATATTTGTCCAGTTTTCTGAGAAAACTTATTGAAAGCTTAAAAGCACCAAAAAGTAATAATAATAGTTCATTCATTCGTTAAACAAAGGATTTATAACATAAGAGACTGTTTGGGAAGAAGTCGTTGAAAAACTTGCCATCGAGTGTCATATTAAATTGTAACAAATATGATCGGTATCAATTAAAAGTTTTTTAAACCATGACATTCTTAGCAGATATATAGCCTAATGGAAGAGGAAAGGCCTTCTGTACTGAAAATGAAAGTTTAGAGAAGCGTTTGTTGTCATTTTTAGCACTATATTTTTAGAAACATGTTACTGCCTTTTCTCTACTAATAATAACGCAAAAAACGTGATTCGGTACTTCAGATAATAAATGCAATCTAAGATTTATTGATAGTGGGAGTATGAGACAAAACAGACATAGGTTTAAACCAGAAATTACTAAATTTTTAATTTAGTCAAAACTAAGTTTAGATTCTAATAAAACTGAAAATATGAAGCCTTTTCAGTTCAATAAAAATGAAATAATTTCATAATATAATTAAGCAGCAGAATGTTCTGTATAGAATGTACTGTTTTCAAAACATTTTTTGAGAAGTTTAAGTTTCTTATGTAAAATGTTGTGCCACACTTTTTTTGCATAAATTGCTTGCTACGTGCCAATATTTTTCATTACCATAGTTTAAATTTCCAAATTATATTAGTTAATTAAATCATAAATAGACACTAGAAATTGCGATTGCGAAAGCAAGAAGGAAACGCAGCGAGTCAATTTTTAAAACTGAAGATTTTTTGAAATCGTTTAGTTATTGGTTAAACGGGTTGATTGGCTGAAAACTTCATGGATACAAAAATTACTAAAGCACAAAAAGTATTCAGATGATTTAAAAAAAGAACTGTTGCTAAAAAAGAAGAACTAAAATAAATCATTTGCAACAACTTGTATCAAAAGCTAAAAAATAAATTATCTAAGAAATAACAGCAGAGCTTCTAAACATAAATTTTAAAGTTGATTTAAAAGTGATCGATACAATAATCTGTAACCAGAAAAATTAACACATCTAATGGTACCTAAATTTTTGGTGCATACATTAACATGCTCCACTCTATTACCCCCAGTTAAAAACAGATTGTAACAATTATTGCATCAAAACTTAGTGTTTAAATGATTACCAAAATGTTAATAAAATTTGAGATTTTCGAATAGGAAACTTTTTGCCTCCATACCTCCCAAAACAAACCGTAGGTCATGGTATGAAAAATTCAAACATTGCTGAATTAACCAGCGCGAAACTTAATATAATAATCAGCATCAAATTTGCTGACATAATGCGGGAAACTGGAGCAACTATGATCGTGCCATTTCATTTTTGTGTGTTTCAGAAACGTGTAATGATAAAGATAGCTCGTGTGAAAATGGAGGCTCGTGCGTGGATAAAACTGAAGGAGAATTTTGTGAATGTTTGAACGGGGACATCAGGAGACCTGTGTCACGTGGTTGACCAGTGTCACACGTGGTGGGACGTCAGAAGTCTTTGTGGAGAACACAGTGGCTCGTCATGCAACTACAGTGTTGTGGAACAGAAAGCTTACTGTTTGTGCCTGCCAGAGGGCCAGATATATGATAAGGAGACAAAAAAGTGTAGAAGTGAGTTTTTACCATTGAGTTATAACACTAAGAGGAGAGAGAACATTAGAGCAGATATTAGTACGGAGGGATCAAGCTCAATCATTCGCTTAGATAAAGCTGAAACAAAGATCCCAAATCACATGGTTCAACATCGGCGAATGAGAGACACGTTTTGTGTGAAACATGTTTCTTTGTTTGTTTGTTGTTGTTTCTGAAACCGCTCGGGAGCCCGAGTAGGCACATCTGCCCGATTTAAGGCGGAATAAGTAGGGTTTCCGTTTTTACGAGCACCATTTAGGTGGAAGTCCGATTAAGCTCACAAGGGGACTTTACAGGTTGTTACTCACCGATTTTGATGAGTTTTATTTTTTTATGTAGAGGGACCCACCTTAAGTACTTTAGCAAAAGGATATTCCTCAATGCGCCTTAGTTTTTTAGATATAACGATCCAACGTTAAGCTCGAAGTTGTTATAGAGGTACGGTCGAGCAGTGATCACAACAGCGGCCGTAGCCCAGTGAGCGAGGTCCCCCACTCCGACCGCTGGAGGTCTGAGGATCGATTCCCGTGACGTATTTTTTTTCTTTAAAATCGAAATAAATTCGATAGTTAATGGAAAATCGTTTAATTATTCATTTTTATTTTTTTTTTATTTATTCATTTAAAAAAGAAATCTATTTTTTCAACTTTTAATATTTTTAATTAATATTTAATGCAGAACAAATTAACGGGATGAATTTCGTATACAATATAAAATAAAAATGAATAATTAAACGATTTTCCATTAACTATCGAACTTATTTCGATTTTAAAGGAAAAAAAATACGTCACTTGACTCGATCCCTAGACCTCCAGCGGTCGGGGTGGGGGACCTTGCTAACTGAGCTACGGCCGCTGTTATGACCACTGCTCAACCGTACCTCTATAATAACTTCGAGCTGAACTTTGGATCGTTATATCTCGAAAAATATGGCGCATTGGGAAATATCCTTTTGCTAAAATACTTAGGGTGAGTCCCTCTACATAACATACACTGCTCGACATTGAAAATGCAACACCAAGAAGGAGTGGTCAGAAATTGATGACATTTGGTAAGAAGACAGAGACAGCATGGAACAATAAGTGATATTTATTTCAAAATAAATAAGCAAAATTTAGAGCGAGGACGGCATCGGCTCAGTAAGAAGTAGGACCACCGCGGACAGCGATGCACGAAAAAATACGTCTAGGCATGGAGTCAATAAGCCTGCAGATGGTGTCCTGAGGGATGGCACTCCATTCCCTTTCAACCATTTGCCACAGTTCGTCCTCTGAACGAGGCAGTGGCAGGTTCTGCAAACGGCGTCCAATCACGTCCCACACATGTTCGATTGGTGACAAGTCAGGAGAGTATGGTGGCCAGGAAAGCATCTGTACACCTCGTAGAGCATGTTGGCTGATTCGAGCACTGTGAGGCCGGGCGTTATCCTGTTGAAAAATTGCATTTTGCAGACCCTGAAGGTAGGGGATTGCCACCGGCCGCAGTACATTATCTACATATCGTTGGGCCGTCATAGTGCCCCGAATACGAACTAGAGGTGATACGGAATTGTCTGCAATAGCGCCCCAAACCATTATGCCACGTTGTCGCGCTGTGGGGCGTTCCACAGTTACTGCCGGATTCGATCTTTCTCCACGTCGACGCCACACACGTATGCGATGACTATCGCTGGACAAACAGAAGCGGGATTCATCTGAGAACACTACGGTTTGCCATTCTGCCATCCACGTCGCTCTGGTCCGGCACCATTCCAAACGTTGGAGTCTGTGCTGTGAGGTCAATGGCAGTCTTCTTAGCGGGCGCCGTGATTGCAGGCCACGTGCAACCAGTCGACGGGAAATGGTTCTGGTCGACAGAGGAACATCCAGGGTACCTTGCACGTGCTGCAGAATCGACGTACAAGTGACTTGCGGGTCCGCCACAGCTTGTCGGTGAATCCGTCGATCCAAGCGGTCTGACGTCACTCTGGCTGCACCTGCACCCCTCAATGTGGCTACATTTCCTCTTTCCAACCATCTCCGACACAGCCGATGCACAGTGCTTGCATCCATGTGGGTATCAGCTGCAATTTGACGTATGGACCAACCTCCCCTTCTCAGTCCGACCACTATGCCCCTTGTAAAGTCGTCTATATGCTGGAAGTGTCTTCGTTGAGGATTCGAGATTAAATAAAATTCGAGTTTATATATGAAATGAGCGATCCTTTTGCCATACTCGCTTGATCAAGGAATGGACCGCCGTCCCCTTTCCTCTTAGTATTAAAGCTCAATGGTTTTTACAGCGTTTCTCTCTAACTAAAAACGGTTAATGGTAATAGAAATGTATCGAATGATTTGAAAAACAATCTCCCTCTTTTGATGTACTTTACTTTTATTGAGAAACTTCAACAAAGAGTATCATACGAATTTGTTTTGGATGTTAAAACTCAACAGAAAATCAGACCTTTTTTTTCCAACAAAATGTAGAATTATGTCTAGAAATTTCTTATCTATTAACTCATTTAAAATTCTGAGAAATATTTTGGTTTTTTCAAGAGTTATTTAAAAAAAAGAATTTGGATCGCTCAAAAGTGCACCACTTTCTTTAACTGTGATTGCTTCTCTGATACGGTAAATATGAATCAGATTTGGTACTCTCAATGCGGTATCTCGGCGATATAGGCAATAATAACGGAGTTGGTCAATGAAAGAGAGGTGTGAAAATTGTTAGAACAATTGTGAAATTTGCAATAAAATTATGTTAAAGAAATAATACCTATTCATTTTTTTATTTTTTATTATTATTATTATTATTATTATTATTATTATTATTATTATTATTATTATTATTATTATTATTATTATTATTATTATTATTATTATTATTAAGGCAGCGAGTTTTAGTTCATCTGAACTGAGTTTCGGACGGAAAAAAGAATAACACAAGTTAGCCTCATAAACTTATAGAGAAGTTTTAAGTTTATGACGAGTTGCTGTTGCTCATGCTTGAGAGTGTATCACTGTAAACTTGGTCGTAATAACAGAGAATTTAGTACACAAAGTGGGAAATACTGTGGAAACGCGGAACAAATACTGTTCATTTGAACCCGCTTAATGAAATAGCCATTTTGCCATGAAAAAATATTTTAATAAGTGGGATATTTCATTAACCGGAATCAAAATAATGCATTACAGCGGTTTGGTACATTGAAAATATATTACATTAAGCGGGATATTCTTTTAACCGATATTCTAATAAGCGGGCTCGACTATTTTGTTATGCTATTTCAATAAACTTTCATTAATCCCGTCCTATTAAACGTACTTACTTAGCTTAATCCAGACAGCCATTTAGATGTGAGTGTTGTGTAGATCAGACTAGTTGGCACGTGTTTGTTGGTCATATTTTCAATTTTTTGTAATGCATTTTTAAATTTTCTCTGATACAGTTTTATATTTCGTTCCCTTGAGTTCAAAATGGTACCTTAGTTTATTTGTGTGTTTCAGTTCCCTTTAAAGGTTTTGTTTGATCCGAATGTTCATCAATGCAGATGACCTGGATCTGATGTTATTCCCATCTAATGGGGCTCTATTTTACTTGTTTCTGTTGGTTAGAAAGTGTCTTGTGAATAGTATAAAAAACTTACTTTTATATTAAACTGAAGAATTGAAAAAAAAAAAAAAAAGATTTTTCCTATGCTTACAAGTACCATATCTAAGCATCGAGGGTAGCATTTAATGTGAAGCGTACATTTTGCTTTTTAATTATTTGTATCAGCTATTATTATACTACAGGGTTCGGGGTAATGAATAGTTGGATGTAAAATAGACAGAACTTCTTGTTGACAGAACAAATTGAAAATTTTACTGAAACAAACATCGAAAATAAATAAAAACCTATACCATTTACTTCACCATACATGTCATAACTTGGTTTTAAATATGACACCATACAGATGGTCTTTATCACGATCAGCGCTTTTCTTAAGAAGCTGAATGGAAGCTTCCACCACCCGACTAGCACGTTCAACGGGATTTCCTCCACAGCTTAACGTATACTTTCCCCTAGTTCAGTCACGGTATGAGGACAAGTACTCAAAAAAAAAAAAGGATGTATACAGCTGTGAAGGGAAATAACGTTGAACATGCTAGTCGGGCGATGGAAAACCTCAGCGGAAATTCAGACCTTTTTTCCAAAAAAATGTACAATTATGTCTAAAAAATTTTGATCTATTAACATATTTAAGTTTCTGAGAAATATCTTGGTTTGTTCAACAGTTATTTAAAAAAAGAATTTGGATCGTTTAAAACCGCACCATTTTCTTTAACTGTGATTGCTTCTTAGATACGGTAGCCAGATTTTGTACTCTCAACGCGGTATCTTGGCGATATAGGTAATAATAACGGAATTGACTAGTTATAGAGAGGTGTGAAAATTATTAGAACAATATGGAAATTCGCTGAAAAATTATGTTAAAAACATAATACTTTGTTTATTCATTTTTTGATTCATTATTATTATTTTTACTATTACTATTATTATATTAAGGGCAGCTAATTTTAGTTCTTTAGTTCAGCTGAACCGAGTTTCGGACGGAAAGAAGAATGACACAAATTAGTCTCATACACTTATGGAATCCATTCTACGCCTGGAGAAAAGCGCTGATCGTGATGGCGACCATCTGGTTCGTGTCATATTTAAAACCAGTGATGGCTTGTATGGTATGGAAAATGACACACATTTTTCTTCGTTTTCAATGTTTTCGTTTCCAACTTTTTCTCGAACAGGATATAAAAGGGACAGCCCTTTTATATCCTGTTTTTCATTGCACCGGACCCTGTACAGGTACATGTATTAAAGATACTAAAAATTCTCTACACTGCAAAAAACAAACTGTAGTTTTTACAGTATAATACTGGCAGCCGAGTTCTCAATTTAAAACTGTAAATTGCATAGTAAATAAACTGTAAAACTAGCAATAGCATTCTTATTGTAAAGTTAGCAATTTTAGTTTATTACTGCAAAATTAGTAAAATTTTAGTTTAGTACTGTAAACTTAGCAATTTGACTAATTATTCTAAAATTAAAATTTTTTAGTTTATTACAATAAAATTAGCTGCATTATACGGTAAAAACAGCATAAATTTTTTACGGTGTGCCGAAGCTTTTTATTGTCTCATTGTTTTCAGTTCCTTGTGATGACAATGAACATTCATGCAAGAACGGAGGGACATGTCCTAAAGTGCAAAACGGAATGTCCTTCTGTCAATGCAAGGACGGAACATTTGGCGACCAATGCGAGAAGATCACCAAATGCGACGTGTGGCATGAATATGTGCATTTCTGTGGCGGGGGCGCGAACGTGAATTGCTCTTTCAACGCCTCAACGGGAGAGCCCTTCTGCTTTTGTGACTCACCGAATCAAAAATTCAACAGTAAAACGAAGAAATGCACGAGTAAATCTTATTTTGTGATTTTTATGCACCTTGAAGGTTTGTAATACGTAATTCAAACCAGTTGGATTATCTGAATTCTAATATTTTGAATTATTGTATCAGTCATGCAATACACCGCCAACTCGGCTATTTCGATCCATGAATTTATTTCACACTACAGATAAATTCCAATAACAGCGGCAAAAATCCCGTAAGATAAATACAAAAACAATTAAAACAAATTACACATTTAAAATATAAAAACATTTAGACTTAAAATTACAAAATGACGTACACTGCAAAAAATGAACTGTTGTTTTTACAGTATAATGCTGGAAGCCGAGGTTCCACCTTAAAACTGTAAAATCCACAATAATAAGCTGTAAAACTAGCAATTTTACAGTTTCTTACTGTAAAGTTAGCATTTTTACAGTTTATTGCCGTAAAATTGAGCTGTATTATACTGTAAAAACAACAGTATAATACTGGCAGCAAAGGTTCCAGTTTGAAACTGTAAAATGCACGGTAATAAATTGTGAAAATAGCAGTTTTACAGTTTTTTACCGCAAAATCCGCAATTTTTCATTTTAGTACTGTAAAACTAGCAATTTTTACAGTTTATTACTATAAAATTAGCTGTATTATACTGTAAAAACAACATTCATTTTTTGTAGTGTAATCAAAATATCTAAATTGTGGCAATAAGTGTTTAAAAAATTGTAAAATTTAAAGACAAAAATTATCAACATAATTAACTTTCGAAGGAACATTTTTGAAACATGAGAGACTCCTAAGAATCCTTTTTGGGACAGCAAATTGGGTGAAATTAACAGTATCAGAAAAGTCAATTAAATTATTAAAAGCTTTATAGAAAAAATGAAGATACAAAAGTTCACCGCGTGCTTTTAGTATGCGAACATTGTAAATAGTACACAAAGAAGAATAAGAACAAGTCCAAAAAACATATTTATTAGCTCTGTAACATGAGCATTAATTTATAAATTTAGATTGCATTGCTCTAGAATTTTTGCTTTTTTATTGTAATAGGGGTCTCAAATAAGACTATAATACTCGAGGTTAGAGCGCACAAGGCAAGTGCTTGTTCATTATTAAAATCTATAGTTTTACGTTTAACCCTTTAAGCGGTCAATTCTTTTACCAGAAATGCTTCCAAAAAAGGCATATTTTTTTATTGCATATAGTTAAGTACCATACTTAACAGAATAAGAATATAAAGAATTTTTTTTTTCGTTTTCAATGCTTTTACAATATTTTTTATTTTACAATTTTGGTCACAAAATCCCGAAATATTTGCTTTTTCAAGTACATTCTGCATGCAGTAATGAATGGTTTACAAATTATACAAAAATTTCTCTCACACGTACTGTGAATTTTGAGGTTTACAATTTTCCGAACAGTTCGGGAAAACCAGAAAAGGAAATCTGAAAATATCGATGCCCGTACGCCGTACGGGCAACCAGATGAGGCCAATTTCGGGTAGCACGTACACCGTACGGGCAAACCGCTTAAAGGGTTAATAATGCCAAGAGATTTATATGCTTTGAAACAATGTTGTTTTCATGTAGAGTGAATAAAAGTATTTTTTTAAAAAAAATTAAACCGACTTCGGATCTTCACTCGGCAAGTGGTCTAAAAAGTAAAAAATAATTTTATTCTTTGAACACTATCAAACACTATATAGAATCATACGAAACTATAATGTAACCATATATATATATATAAATTGCAATGAATTCAGGTTCTTTAATCACATTCGCATACACTACATTGACAACCACATATTTATGTAATGGTACAAATATTCAGCTTTTAATTTTCAATGGTTTTCTCTGAAAAATGTTGACAAAATGTAGTTAAACATCATTTCATCTATAGTTTTTGCACCGACTTCAAAACTTATGTTTAAATGTAGTGTCGATGGTGTTCAAAGAATAAAATTATTTTTTACTTTTTAGAGCACTTGCCGAGTGAAGTTCCGAAGTCGGTTTAATTTTTTTTTCAAAAATATTTTTATTTTATTCTTTTTAGTGTAAATGTACATATGAAATAAGGTAATGTTTCTATTACAAAACTTCACCTAATTTGCTTAAGTAAATGCTTCATAAAATAAACTATGTAAGGAAAAAAAGAAAGTATCAACGCGTCTAAAAGCTTAAACGATTGACACTAAAAAATAATCCTTGTTCTTCTCTGGTATTTATTTGTGTACTAGTTTAATCAAAGGCTAAATATTAACGGCTTTTCAACTAATTTATATTTAAAAACAACACTAGATTGTCGCGGTTCATAAAATTTTACGACGTATTACGTACGTGGCCCGCTAATGAGTTTCATGTTTGCTTCAGTTAAGCCTTCATTCAAAATTTTCATTATCATTATAATAACTGTCTCATATCAATCACGTTTTGTAACAATGAATTTCATGTAGGAATGAAGGCTTTCACGGCCGGAGTAAATACTAGTTACGGATTCCGGGCTGTTGTGCCGTGGTCTGGATGGCTTTAATCCACACGTTTCGATTGCAACTGCGGCGATCATCTTCAGTGGGTGTCGTTGATTTATTTGGCGACTGATGCGAAATTTCGAGCTGCTGCAAGATTTTAAATTGAAAACGCAGCGATCTCTACCTTCCGGCTCGGGATTGACAGATGACTGGATGCCAAAGCTTGTTAACTTTTACTTCTTCCTCCTTCTCGTTAAAATTATTTGGGTGTTTGAAAATTTCAATGGCCTCTCTATGCAATCTGGGGAAAAAATTTGAAGTTCGTGAAATTATTTTGGCCTCTTTGAATTTTATATCACGTATTCCATTACCGTAAAGTCGGGTTACGTGGACCCACAAGGGGGTTACTTGAGCCCACAGAAAAATGATAAAATCTGGGTTTGGTACTAGCATTAGAGACTGCAGAGTGCTTCTACCTAGCGGAGAAACGAGGAACTACGTGCAAGTCTTCAACTAGTAAGTACCAAACCCAGATTCTATCATTTTACTGTAATGGGCTCAAGTAACCCCCTAGGGTCCAAGTAACCCGACTTTACGGTACTGAAAGTGTGCTCCGCGATCGCCGACTTTTCAGTCTGACCCAGCCGGCAATTTCTCTGATGCTCTTTGATTCTTGTATTAACACTCCGTTTTGTCGTCCCGATATAAACTAACCCACAGGAACAGGGGATCTTATAAACTCCTGCGGCGGACAACGGGTCTCTAGCATCTTTCACTGAACGCAGCAGGTCGCTGACTCTATTGGAGGGCTTAAAAACCGTCTTAATATTATGTCGACGTAAAAGTCTTTCAATTCGGTCTGTGACGTCCTCAACGTAGGGAAGGTAGGCTATGGACTTGACCGGTTCTTCTTTAGGCGTCTTTCTTTCAGTTTTGGGGTGGAAAGCTCTCTTAATTTCTTGTTGAAAATCCATTGGCTTGGAAGACATTAGTAAGGTGGGCAAGTTCATTTTCAAAAGCAGACGGTTCGCAGATTCTAGAGGCCCTGACGAAAAGTGTTTTCGTCAAAAAAATGTTTTGACAAAAGAGGGGAGTGTTAAAAACACTTTTGAGCAAAAATTTGGAGATTTTCCTCACTTTCTTCAGAATTCCTTTATCAAACCTTATGTAAATTAGACTAATAAAACCTGAAATATTACGAATCAATTAGTACCTGGTACGACTTTTAGTTCGTTGGAGTGCAGGAGAAAAAGGCAGGACATAGAAAGATACTCGGATTGAAATTTTTAAAAAGACCATAGAAATGAATTTCATTATGCAATCCAGAGAAGTCAGGCGTTCAAAATGGTCATTATTACGATTGCTGTGATCCCAATTTCGTTCTTGAAAGATCTCTGCAGGTTCCCGTTATCGAACCCGGACCACGAGAGAATGGGACCAATCAGAAAGAAAGACCTTTCTAACAAAAAAAGAATTTTTGAAATCGGTCCAGGCATCTTCGAGTAATCTTATAACATACAAAAAAAGAAAATATTCTCCGACGAATTGTATAACCTCCTTCTTTGTTGAAGTCGGTTAAAAATAGCTTATAACCTAAAAGTGTTAAAGCATTGAAATTATGTTCCCCTTTCACCCTAAGTGACCCTATACTTCGGTGCTAAGCGCAAAAGTGGTATCTGCGGTCGATTTCAAACTGAGAAAGATCTCTTAAAAGTTTTGTGCCTCCATGTGTTTGATTTGGATGATACTTTTTGAGAAATTTTTAAAAAATATCTTATGTTCTCAAATGATCATAAAACTTCGTATGCGGTAAAATCAACGCCTCCTAAATACTAAATGCCTAGAACATTTGCTTCGCTACCGTCGAGATGGGTTCCACTTTAAACGCCACCTTGGGGCAATCCGATAATGCCGTTGTTATTTTTTAATTGGATAATTTTTAAATTCAAATTCAGAAATGAACCAATCGTTAATTTCTCCTTCTCGAAGAACTCTAGTAGATGGCAGTGTATCGTGAACCAAGAATGAAATTTTGCTCTGTGCTAAAAACCAGAAAGTTGCAGGCATTTAGTATTTAGGAGGCGTTGGTAAAATACGTCACAAAGAACCACTTGGTGACGATAACTCAATTTTGTTAAAAAGACTTTTGTGCTTAGCACAGCACGTATATGTGGAAAGATTCCTCTCATTTCTCTCGCCGTATCTCATGACATACGTTCAACGTTCTAACAAAAATATTAAATACTATTTCTTTAAAGCTTCTTAATGTATTTGCATTTTATAGAAGTAGAGTTCATACTCCTCATACAGCCCAAGGAATCAAACAATGATCATATTTGGAGTTTTTACTGAGTGTTTTCTGCTGTATACAGGGATCCTCTGTACCTACTACTACTTGTTGTTTAAATGGTTGAATGGGCCCCTACAAAAAATCCGCTTTCTTTTCTTCCTCTTTAAATTTTTTTAAATCCAGATCAGAAACTGATCAACTCCTTGATTCAGCACCACCAGAGCTATTGGTTTGGAATAGAAATTAGGAGGACTTTTTGAGCACATACATATTTAATGTTTCCCTGTGGCTATTAACTGTTATGGTGGAACTTCGAACGGCGGGCATCGAGCCCAGTACCCTTCTCTCTAGTTACTCTAGTTACGAGTTTGAAGCCTCACTGATCAGAAATCCATGGCCTGGTGTTTTGGGCGACTGTTGTTGGGTGGGTATCTTAGAGTTGTTGGGTGGGTATCCCTCTGCAAGTCCAAAACTTTGAGGAAATTTAGAAATTCAAATTCATGTCACTCTACTCAATCGCATACAAATTTAAATAATTCGATTTATCTTTAAATTATTTGATTTCTAGAACAGAAGCTTCTCATTTTTAATCAGAATTTCAATTTTCGCATTTACATTCGGTACATTAAATATATTTTTTCGCCGAGACATGAAGCATTTTAAATTTAGATATAAATCCACAAAAATTGTATGCACAGCGTAGGTGTTAAAAATATTTTTTTTTTCCATTTTCAAATTTAAAAGCCTTAAAATGATAATAGTCCCTCCAACTTTACAAAAGCTTTCGTAATTAATGCATTAACATAAAAGGAGTCAAAATTCATTCATTTAATTTGTACTACCTTTTCTATGACCTGTTTTTTGAATTACAGATTCAAAAGCTATTTCAAGCTGAGTGAGACCATACTGTAAAAAATAGACGTTGTTTTTACAGTAGAATACAGCTAATTTACAGTAATAAACTGTAAAATTACCCACTTTACAGAAGTAAATAGTAAAGTTGCTAGTTTACAGTAATAAACTGTAAAATTGCTAGTGTCAGTTTATTGCGGTGTCATTTTACAGTTTTTAACTGGAACCTCTGTACCAGTATTATATTGCTGTTTTTATGGTATAATACTGCTAATTTTATGGTAAAATTGCTAATTCTACAGTAATAAACTGTAAAAAAGCTAGTTTTGCAGTTTATTACTGTGCTTTTGCAGTTTTAAACTGGAACATCTGCTGCTGGTATTATACTGTAAAAACAACAGCCCCTTTTTTTTACAGTGCACACTTTTATAAAATCGAGTGGTATAGTGGTTAAGACGCTGGCCTCTTACGCCCAAATGCGCGGGTTCTAACCCGGCTCCAGTCGGTGGATTTTCATGATGCAGAAAATTGACAGCGCTCATGTCGTATGATTATGCGGCATGTAAAAGATCCCTCGAGTACTTGTTTGGCTTATAGTATCTCGTGGCAAAATTAAATTCCTAGTGCAGTTTCGCATCGAATAGAGCCCAGGTGCCTCCATCTAGTGGGGAAACTGGGCGTCAAAAATGCTTGTGGCAATGGTATCCCGCCGATGCTGGTGCCACATGAAAGAGTGGATGCCGCTTTGGGGAATGCACTAGGTCTGCAAACGGCAAGAAGCTAAACGCAGCCCCATTTGAAACAAACAAACTTTATAAAAATCTATTCACCAATATTTCTCCACTTCCAGTTACCTGTGACGAAAGTACGACCCTATGTGTCAACGAGGGAGAGTGTGTGTCAACAGGAGAGGGCAAATTCTGCCAGTGCGAAGAGGGCTTCAGCGGTGACCTTTGTGAAGTTGTTGATGCATGTATAGCGAGCGATGTGGTCCCATCGTACTGTGGTGATGACAAAAGTGTGGAATGCATTCTCGACGATGCTTTAGGACACATCGTGTGCATTTGCAGGGAAGGAGAAAAGGTGTTTGATTATAGATTAAAACAATGCCGAGGTAATTTAATCACTTTTTTAAATGGTCTGAAGTCATTTTTTTTAATTAAAATGTGTACGCAACTTTTTGGTAAATTCTTGCAGTTTTTGTAAACTTGCAGCGCGGACCACACTTTGGGAAACTTTGATATAAGCTGTTGTTTTTGGTTCTGGCATCAAAACGTTAAAGATCAACCTTTCTTTTTCTGTCCTAGATACGTGTGATGAAGTCGATAAACTTTGCAAAAATGGAAGGTGTGTTTTCAACTCTTCTTACGATAACAATTTTTGCCGTTGCAATAAGGGATTTTCTGGAGATTTTTGTGAGCACGTGGACGAATGTGACACGAAGTGTGGGAAAGGAAATGACGTCACATGCGAATATAATGACAAAGGCGAAAATGTCAATTGCGTCTGCAAAGATGGACTGAAACGATTCGATAAGGTTGAGAAGAAATGTCGAGGTGAGTAGTGGAAAAAAATGATCTGATATTTTTTCAGTATTTGAAAAATGTTATTACACTATTTTTTGATCCCAAAACTAAAATATTTTTGGAAAAATCTGAAAAAATCTTAAAAGTAAGTTTTCACAGAAAATTCATTTTACAATATTAATTTCCTTGATGCTAGTGAAAAAGTAAAAGTATTTACTTTTAGTTATTTATTACCAAATAGAAAATTAAGTTACATTTAACGTTCTAAAAATAACTTGATTTAAAATTTATTCCAGACTGAATCTAGCAAGACATGATATTTTTTTCTCGAAAATAAAGTGGTACCATATTACATTTTAGCATTAATTGGGGGAAACCTTGCTTAAACAACATAGGACAAATTGGAAAAATCCAACCGGTAAATACATCTTCAGACCGAGAATACTCTTAATACAAAGCGTTCTAATAAAACCACGGGTTGACCGTACATTCCTGAAATCATTCTGTAGGCAGGAAAACCCAACGTGGATGCATTGTGAAGACGACTACGAAGATCCTAATGATAGCATTAAGACACTTCCAGGTTAAGGTTGCCCAAATGTAGCAATATCCTCATATGTATGTTGTCCCGTTATTCTCAGTGTAACTATATTACATCACTGGACCACATATCATTTTAAGATCAATCAAAAGTTGACATCTTAAATCGAAATCCCAAAGAATTTTTTTCACACACCACACATTAAAAAAAGCTTTTTGTTACGGCCAAATTCACCTGCCAATCTTCAACCAATCTTTTGATTAGCTTCAAGAGGTTTCACTGAGTGCCTGATTGATGTGAAACTTGGCTATCAAATAAAAACGTAACTACTGGCACCAATTACCATCATATAAAAAACGACCTAGCTTGACCAGTAGTCATGGTCATATTTAAACACAACCAATGATTTTGATTAACAAAGATAAGCTCTATACCTCATATGTAAAACCAGACTATCAAGACTAGTTTTGTATAATGTTCGCTACTGTATAAATACACAATATATAACGGCATTCTCTTGTGTTTTACAGCCCCTTGCGAAAACGATAAGGACTGCAAGAACTCTGCTAAATGCAGCAGAATTGATGGTATTGGCTTCTGTCGCTGTTCTTTGGGAATAACCAGCGGTGATTTTTGTGAATTTGTGGACGATTGTGAAGACCGTAAGGTTGATTGTGGAGTGGGGAATGGTGCCATTTGCGTGTTTGCAGCGGAGCAGAAGACTGGACGTTGCAAATGTGAAAATGAGAAGAAGCAGTATGATGAAAAAACGAAGAGATGCATTAGTAAGTATCTTGTTGGTGTATTTAAACTTAAACGTGAAACGCTCTTTTCTCAAAAAAAAAAAAAAAAAATTGTTGCAGAAAAAGGGGAACGAAATTAAGTCCATTCTAAATGTGCTTACCCACACATTAAAACAAAGAAGCAATTTTTAAAAACTTGGTTATTATGCCTTATTTTCTTGTAATTTCAAACAAAATTTTGCTTTAATTTCCTGCTGCTTAGTAAACACTATTTGCATACTTGGCATGTTTCTAACAATCTTTTTTTTTCTTTTAACTTAAGAGGAATTCAAATTTCTAATAGGACTAAAGTGTCCATAATAAGCGTTTTAAATCAAATAAAACCAAGGCTTATGGATATTCTTCTATTAGCTGCAACTTGATGCCCTTTTTTATAGCTTATTTTCTTGGTTTTTTATAGCCCTTTTTTAAAGCTTATTTGCTATGTTGGAGAAAAATCCTTTATAACTTCTGGTTTTTCCTTTGTATTCATTAGTTTACAAACTATTTTCCTTTTTACACCGTTTTACTTGTGATTAAACTCCAACTAGGGAGCTACACTCTATTTCAGTCAAACTCTGTTTGCGAATGACTGGTGCTATTGAAAGACGGGAAGAAATTCATTCATCCGCACAAAGGTTCAAAGTTGACTCGTGAAAACGCGCATGGTTCATACCTTTCAAGTATTCACACAAAAAGCATGTCGGATACTTTTCTAACAGCTTTCGTGTATCTCAAAAGAAATAATAAACAAAATATTTTTATTAAGAGGGAAAATTAGAGCTTTTCAATTTATTCTCCCTCCCCCATGATCACATTCAACTTTTTTTTCTTTTGTCGTGTGCCAGCCAGGCTGGCAATTTGGGGTGCGCTGCTTCACTTTTCCAACTGTACCGTTATTTGGTGTGAAGTCCGACTTCCACGGTACACGCATGCCATAGGTGCCCGTTTATAGGGTAGGCAACCTTTCACACAACAACACATTCATACAAAGAAAGGACAAGGACAGGAGAGAGAAAGCACATCCATGGCAGACTACTCTGACTACTAGACAAGGTGGCCGGCCACATTCAACTTGACCGAACGTTTAAATACAAGTTATTTTATACAAGCTGCAAAAAATTTTCTTTAATTGTAACATTAGAGAAAAGTAAATTTATTTGTGTCAGGCTATTCTTTTAATAAGGTTTTTTGTATTTTTTTATTTTTCCTTTTCATGCTGGTTCAATAAATGTAGAGGTGAAAAGTATACTAATGTAGGAGTGTAACTTACCGATAAGTACCTTGTTTGTGCATCGTATTTTTTTTCCTCAGATTGTGACTGCGGATCTTTATCCTATGGTTGTATGCTCACTGATGGAAGTCCATGGTGCCAGTGCGACGATGGAGCCTACAATAAAGATGACTACTGCTATGGTGAGTATGCATTATGCTTGTATATATACAAACGTATGAAAAAGGGCTTGACATGTTTTAACCCTTCACTGCATGGTGTGCCAGATCTGGCACAAACCAAATAAACCCTCATATATTCCTATGATTTTTAAATACAGTTAAACTGAGTTTTGTGCCCCTTCCGGAACATTGCTATAAAATAAGTGATCAATTGCTCTTTAACTTTAGTCATACAAAATATAGGCTTCACCGAACATTTCGAAGTTGAAATTAAATTACCCTTGCATTTGGGGGATGACAAGAAGGGGGTTGAAAGAAAAACCGCTTTTTGACCATAACTCTTCGAAAATAGCTCGGAATAAGCTATCAATTTCAGTAATTAATTAGCATACTATGTATAATTACTGTACAAATTTTTATGAACGTACCACTCTTACTTCTGAAGATATGAAACAGTTTTGAAAAAACGGCAATTTTATTTGAAGGGTTTTTGCTCATAACACGCAGAGTTTTTGATCAAACCTTATCACAACTTCAGGAAAGATGACAAAATACAAGAGAAAGAACATACTAAAACGGTAAATAAAAATATTAAAAATTCGATGAGATATGAACGTTAAAAGGAAATAATTTTTCACGGCGCATGCGCGAACGACAGAAATTTATAACTACAAAAATATTGTAGCCTGATTTATACTGCATCTTATAAAAAAAGTTCCAGTTGAATATCATGAAAAATGAAAAAGATATCAGCGATCTAGTGAGCTGTATTTCATTCATTCCCAGGCAAAACATAAATCGCAAGGGGTTGTCCACAAATAGTGTGGTGACAATCGATCATTTTTTTTCAATGTTAAATTGTATACAGTTTGAAAATTTATATTCGGCATTGTAGTCACATTTCGTTTATTCGGCCAAAAAGACCTTATACGTAGGTGGCCAAAAGTATCCGGACACCCTCTGAAACGTTGGTTTTAAACGACGACGCAATAACCTTCAATTTAAAAATAGCTCTTTGTGGACAGACCCACACTATTTAGATATTGTAGGCGAATGAATGAAATACAGCTCACTAGATCGCTGATATCTTTTTCATTTTTCATGATATTCAACTGGAACTTTTTTTATAAGATGCAGTATAAATCAGGCTACAATATTTTTGTAGTTATAAATTTCTGTCGTTCGCGCATGCGCCGTGAAAATTAACAGTTTAGTGGGATTTTTATGCATTAGTTAGTTGCACTAGTCTATCTATTACAGTTCTTGCTTTTGAAAGAAAGAGTGTTTGCATTTCCGTTAGGTGCTTAGTCATTATTTCCTTTGTTCTAAAAATGTTTAAATACACTTAGTGGAAAATTTGTTTATACCACTTATGGCACAAAACACACTGTAGATTATTGCACTTATCGGTATACAAAGCATATGCTATGTGCTTTGTGCCATATATAGAACAAACAATTGAAGCATCATTTTTGGTGCACATTTTTAAGATTAATTTTTTTCTTCATTTTTCCTGAACTCAGAACTATTAAAAGGTAACATGATTTTTTTCATGAAAATTTAAAAAATCGTGCAGTGAAGGGTTAAAGGATCATGAATTCGTGATTATATTCATAAGAGTCTGGTGCACTTAAGAAGTGGAGGGTCGAAAGAAGGAGGGAAAGGGGGCAGCATCTTTCAATCTCTTTTTTTTTCCTTAAAAATTTGGCTATACTATTGGATTTTAGCATTACTGTTCGATGCATGTCCGTTCAATTTTACTTGAATCTTATCTTTTAAAAAACTGAATCGGGAACATCTTTTAAAATAGCTAAAATATTTTAATGTGCCATTATTTACATAAAAAGCTACTTGGCTAGTTAACAAAAATAGACTTTCTTGGATGCTGAATAAACAGTGATTTTAAATAATAGTTAATTTCCTGTTGGCTCCAATAATGTTGTAGAAAGAATTTTGCCCATGGTAGGGGATGAAACGAATAACGAATTCTGGTGGCCTTGGAGTCCACCAGCGATTATTCCGCCTGGTTGGTCGGATGAAGCTAGATTTGGAATTAAAAAACAGTTCCAGCGCAACTCGCGCTTTATACTAGAGTTCTTGGCCGCCAGCCACATGCAATTTGCATGTGGCGGCGTAGGCTGTTTTTTCTTACGGCAGCGGAGACTGATTTGCATCTGGGGACGGAGATTTTTCTTGTGATCGCGGAGACTGTTCAATTACTGAATAAATGACCTCTAAAATATGCCAAAAAGTTAAGACGGATGACCACCGTAAACCCCCTTTCCGATTCAAAGTTCCATTTTTATGAAATAACATTAAAATATACTATTTTTGGAATGTTCAGCATCTATTTTCGTGAAATTAATCAATCCACTGAGTAAAAAGAAATCTTTTTTCAATTGATAATTACTTTATAACTCTGAAAAGCGAAGGGGCAAAGTCTCTGTGCTTTTGGAAGTGAGGGGACAGTCGCCCCCTTGCCCCCTGTACGAGCCACCTATGATTATATTTGTAATTACTAAGTGCTTAATTGTGTAACTTACTAAAATATCCCATTAATGTATTTGATATTTTATGATTACTATTTACTCTATAAGAGACGTTAATATGATATGACTAAACTAAATAAATCATTTTAGTGTACGATTTAAACCATATATCACTAATCCTATAACAATATAGCTCTAATGAATTGGGTAATTGCATTACGTAAAAGAAATGAAATAAAGCAGTTGCTTTACAGCAGAAATTTTGGTACACATACGCTTATCAATGTACGAGTATATAGTATATATATGTTTCAGCAATTCGGACATCTTATCATTAAGTCTTTTTCTGGTATCACTCAATATACTGTTCTTATAACTATTTCTGTGTATGTGAATGAATTACTGCATTCAACTGATTAATTATCCTATACTTCTTATTGCTTGTTCTTTACATCTTAGAACTGATCTATGCATCTTATGACGTTCTCCTATGCATATATCCTCAATACAACTCATGAACTACTTTATGCATGCTATTTCTTATTTGGTGCATCCGAATATTTAAACTTAAAACTTATCACTTGTCTTGTAAATTATTTTTTTAATAATTTTCTTCATAAATCTTAGCGTTCGCCCCATTAACTGTTTACATTAGTATCAGTAATCACAAAGATTTGCAAGAACTATTAAACAGTCACTCTAGAAAACAACTGATTTTTGTAATAATTTCTTACTTTAAAGAAGTGAAATTTGTCTCTAGTGGAAAAAAAAAAGTTTATTGATAGTTATAAACTAAGTTTTTTACTTCCTTTTACGTAGTAAAGGAAGTATTGTGATCACGAAAAAAATTTCACTCAAATTTCGGTCTAAATTTTGACTTTGCTCACCCCTGAATGAATGTCGCGTACTTTTTTCGACCTGTCAGCAAGTGCATATGTACCTAACAACATACAAACAGCCGAAAAATCAATTTCGACCACCCCCGAGTAAATTACGACGAGTTTTCTCGTGACGTCTGTATGTACGTATGTGCGGATGTATGTGCGGGTGTATGTGCGGATGTATGTGCGGATGTATGTGCGTATGTGGCTCGCATAACTCAAAAACTATATGCCGTAGAAACTTCTAGCTTGGTATGTAGACTCTGAGGGGGGTCTAGTTGTGCACCTCCCCTTGTGATTGCATTCGAATGTTCCCAAAGGGGTCTTTTACCCCTTTTTTGGGGTAAATCAATGTTAATTTCAATACAAACTCAAGTGATATGAATTGGCGCCACCACTTGGCGACATGTCGCCAAACTTTTGGTCGCCAAGTGTGTGACGCCAACTTGGCGACATATCGCCAAGTTGGCGACAAATTTGGCGAATTTTTTTTTTTTTTTCGAATTTGGGTTCAACTTGGCGCTATTGGCGATATTTTGCGAAAAATTCACTGAATGATGTTAAAATCGGCAATATTTAGAAAATTAACCAGTGTGAAACATTTTTCTGCACTGTTTCGTGGCAGATTAGGGGAGTAAATATTTGAATTGCTACCTTGCTCACTCCAAGCCTTTTTTTTAACACTTAAGGCAACTACTAAGAAATTTACACGTAAAAGGAAGTAGTGTGGGGTCCATACCAGATTTTTCTTTTTCTTTTTTTTGCTAAAATAATGCGTTATACTCGTACTTGTTGCTTTTGATCTTAAACCAGCTTCATTTTATCATGTATTGTGTATGTTGACCCATTTTTACTTTCTTCTATATCTAATATATAGAAGAAAGTATTGGTTTCGTGAAAATTTTCGAATGTCGAATTTTGACGGATTTGCACGTTTTGAGGTGCGCTGAGTCCATTTCGACTATTTTTGGAAAATGTCTGTCTGTGTGAGTCTGTATGTGTGTGACTAGTTTTTGTGGCCACGCTAGAGCAAAAACTACTGCATGAAATCGAACAAAAATTTTTGCACATATGTACCACTATGTGAACTGGTGCACCTGACTTTGTTTAGCGAATTCCTCAAAGGGGGGTGGAGCAATCGCACGTGTTCTGCGCGTGGGTGATTGCTATATCTCAGGAAGTAACCGGCGGAATCAAACGAAAATTAGTCCACAGGTAGACCCTATTGAGTACAGGTGCTGATTCAATTTGTGTGTCAATATCTCGAAGGGGGGAGGAGCAATCGCACGTGTTCTGCGCGGAGGTGATTGCTATATCTCAGGAAGTAACAGGCGGAATCGAACGAAAATTGGTCCATAGGTAGACCCTATTGAGTACAAGTGCTGATTCAATTTGTGTGTCAATATCTCAAAAGGGGGTGGAGCAATCAAAAGTGCTTATTTTGTCATTGCACCTACTGTATCTCGAGAAATATTGCTGAGATTTGAATGAAATTTGGAATAACACTAACCCAATATGGAAGCAAGCATCGATTAAATTTTGGCGCCAATCGCCCCAGGGGGAGGGTGGGGTGATTTTTGCGCTTAGTCAACAATGCGAAAAATTAATTCATTAAAAAATTGCTTTCACGCTGTTTAATTATCAAAACAGCTGAAAACTTTCAATGATTTGAAATTTTTA
The DNA here is from genome assembly GCA_038373865.1 of Uloborus plumipes. Classification (NCBI taxonomy): domain Eukaryota; kingdom Metazoa; phylum Arthropoda; class Arachnida; order Araneae; family Uloboridae; genus Uloborus; species Uloborus plumipes. The sequence continues at coordinate 30,397 of JAXGGA010004209.1, read as the reverse complement.
ACTGTTGCCAGTTTCTTTTTACTAACAAATAAAATGTTTGCAATAAATCTAAACAAGGCTTTTGCAATGATTTCCAATTTCGCTCATTGATTCTGCATTTGCAGGGTTATTACGATAATTAGGACATTGAAGCTGTCTCCAATTATTCGGGCGAGTACGTATTTTATTTTGTAACTGGAATTCATGAGATAGATATAGAAGAAAGTTGCGTGACGGCCACGACAGCTAGTTTTTTTTTTTTTTTTTTTTATGGTAAAATGTGCATTTTTTGAATTTAAGGCTACCTTCAAGCATATAGTAAAATGTGAGCGATTTTGCGGAGGAGAAAATGAATTTTCAAAATTTAATCGGGCTTTAAGAATTTTAATCGATTTAGCTTATTTTTTATCTTATAGATTGCAATTGTGGAGATTATTCAGATGGATGCAACTATGATCAAGTATTGAAAGAAAAAACGTGCCAGTGCCATGCTGGATTTAGCCAAAACAGGGACCGTTGTGAAGGTAAGAAGGAAAACTGATAACAGAAGGCATTATATTTCCTAAGCTTATTATGAAAAATGCAGCAGTGTGGAAAAACAAAATTCTTCCTCCGATGATCAAGTTTCTTTCTTCACCCACGTATTATTTTACATACTTGAGACCTCTTTTACATCTTAAAATATTTTTTTCCCCAAACAAGTTCTTATAAGAGTGTATAAGTCTTATTGGAATATTGAATTTGGATATTTTAATGTGGCAAAATAAAGTCAATTTTCAATAAGTCGCGTAAAATGTTTTACTTACACAATAACAGCTCCCTTAAGGATTAATTTTGATGCTTAGGTAGTACGAACTTCAACTCAAAATTTGTTGTCTTTAAATGGAGGGTGAACAGGTCTAATGATTTAAAGCAGTGAGTAACCGACCCTAAGCAAGGGTTAAGGCAGGAACATGTAATACACCTCCAACTTGGTTATTTCTATCCATGGACTGCAGTTTCGTATTCTATTATTTCGTATTCAACTGGTATTCAAATTTCACATTATCTACCAGTTCTTTGGCTCGCTTTGATCTATAAGAGGATTTCTGCCTCCAACTCGGTTAATTTCGTATTCCATGCTGATGAGTGCATAATAAGCACGAAACTGCAGTCCAGTCCATGGATCGAAATTCCAAAGTTGGCGGTGTATTGCAGGTCTAATGATTGCTTTTAGTCCTTGAAAAAATGAATTTCTCAGGATTGTTCGCATTACTTATGTTCAAAAATTGTGAATCCCAAGAATGTGCAAGAAAGACATAAATTTTGAGTTTATAAGTTTATGGGTCAAACGGTGCGTTAGGCTGGGCTCAATGACTTAAGCAACGACATATATGCAGCTCAAGATTTCTAACATAAATAATTGCAATATTTTTAGATGCGGTTAAACTTCACTATATTATCAAATTTGCTGAAAAGAATGCTATTTTTTCTAAAAGAAATCGTAAATATATAGGAGTGTAAATGTGTCTTATGTTTTGAACTGATGACACAAATAGGAATTCTAGGAATTGTAATAACAACACGTGTGTGTGTGCGTGTTTGTGTGTATGATAAGTGGTAAAAAGGTAATAATGCCAGGGAGGAAATGTGTTGAGCAAAGGTAATGCCAAAGATTGAAGTAAATTAACATTGAATCAGTCTGTTTTCGATATTTAGGGAAATACAGTTCCCGACCATAATAAAAACCAAAGAAAAAATGTACAATACTTTTTGAAATTCATATTTAAGTTTCTTGCTGATAGTTTTCAGAGTCGACTCTCTTATTTTTTGCTAATTAAATACAGGGGTTTTTTTTTTTGTAAACTTAAACTAACTTATTTAAACATCAAATTCTAATTAACAGTAAACTGCTGCTCCTAAACCAGGGCTAAGGCAGAACTTCATTCAATATACCGAAAACCCACTTTTGTCATCCAGAGACTGAAGTCTCGGTCTTGTTATAAACTCATCAGTTTGAAATAAAATGTAACCCAGCAGGGGTAACCTTCATTCAGGGTAAGCGCCTTCATTCAGGGCCCAAAGGATTGCAAGATCTTCTCGGTTTGGTTTGCCCTGTATGACGTACGTGTTTATTTAAAATCAAAAGAAATAAAAATAAAAATACATAAAGTAATCACATGAACTAGGTTACATAATTTTTGAATAGTCTTGGACACATAAATTGACATAGAATAGAAATGAAAACAAACAAGGGGACAAACGATGGGAACAAGGTGGTAAGAAAAGTGGGGGGAGGCAGGTGTCATCTCATTTAAGCTGACACTTCCAAAAAACTGGTTGCTAAAATGAACACATCAGAAAGAGTCCGCATCATTGGAATGACACGTGCTTCCAGCTTGTAATTGTCCATTCCAGAGTGATGAGTCCATAACAAGTACGAAACTGCTGAATGTAGATTCCATAACCAGGCTGCCTGTGTTTTGCTATTACGAATGAATTTCTGTCTTAGCCCGGGTTTAGGGTTGGTGATATACTACTTAACAACACCTTATCTCTGTCCTGAGTCTCTTGTCTCACGCACTGAAATAATTCTTTCTTTTTCAGCTTGCGATTGTGGTCCAAACAGCAGAGATTGTAAATTCACAAACGGTGAAATCAACTGCACGTGTGAAAAAGGATTTATCCAAAAAGATGGTTATTGCGTACGTAAGTAAAAAATAAATTCTTGTCATATGACCATAACTAGAAAAGACCACATGATCTGCATTAAAATATCAACAAAACTCATAAATATCAATTTACTCTTACTTCAGCTTATTACTTGTATGATGCATGATTTTTGTACAAACATGATTATGCAACAATGCATTTCATTTTGAACTAATAATTTAGGTTCTTTTGTTATAATGGTGACATCATTTTATGAAATCAAAACCTTCTTGATTTTTTAGAAACATGTCTCTAATAGATCCCATAAGCACTAGTGCTGCATCCTAACATCGTATTGATACTTGCGTACTATTATCAACTTGTACGTTTTTTTTACCGTTGTAAGTACGGTTAAAGAAATTGATAACCCTTTTTTTTAAACTTTTGTTCCACATTACAAATTCGCGTTGAATTTCAATCAACAAATTAATTAAGTTAAAAATACAAGACAACGTGTACAAAAATACAAATAAAATATTAAAAAGAGTTTGAAAAACTCTAGCAAATAGCTATTTCGGTGCTATTACAAATGAAGCCCCATCATCAGTGCAAAAAGAGGAAGGATACGCTAAGGTAAATAAGCAGAACAGAAAGAGTAGGTCCGCAGAAACTGTTACGTCATGGGTCAAAGAGGACAACTGCGCAACAAAGATTAAGTCACAGACGAAAAAGTTTTTAAATAAAAGATTTCTAAATGTTAGGGAAAGGAGGGGTGCTAGACAGATCGTTGACAACTAAATCAGAATTTTTCCAGATATAATAGGATTCCCAAAAGTCTAAATCAAATATCGAAGAACAACTATGAATAATTTTTGCAACTAATTATTTGGGATGATTCCAGATTTGAAAATAATTCTAGACTCATTACTCCTAATTCACAAGGAGTGAAAATAACTGTCGTGAATTTTTCACTGCAAACTTTAATTCAATTTTTATGTTCATATGGATGTTCCTAAAGCCCGTTTGATCGTCATTGTGTGAAACTCAATTTGACAATACTTATCTTCTCTTCTTTTTTTTCTGATTTTGCTTTCCGTTTGTGTAGTGTAACCAAGAGTTCGGCGGGTTTTTTTTAAAAATAGTTTCTTTGTCTTTTTCTTAGTTTTCAATTTATATTTACCGCCCCTTCTTCTTTAATTTGAAGTATTTTTTTAAGCTTCCTGTACTCGACTTCCAAAAAAAAAAAGAATCTATATATGGGTTATTTTCTCAATTCGTTAACTTTTGTGTCCTTCATCCATATCTTCCAATTAAACACCTATTTTCATTATCTAATGCTATGTTCTATTCAAGATGCTCATAAAGAGTAATGACAACGTGCATTGGCACTATTTTGCACTTAAATTATATATTTAAAAAAATAATATATATGCAAAATGTCATTTCCGTCCCCTGTCCCCACACACATTTGTCAACTTTAAAAAAAAATTACTATATGAAGAAACATTTTTAAAAATTAATACATATGCATTATGATACAGTACAAGTGTGTACTTCAATGTTCCATATAAGCATTCCTTATCATATTTACATATTTTGATAGAGAGCTCAACTTATACGTGTCCCCAGGTTTTGAAAAAAAATTCTCCCAAGTAGAAAAACCTTCAATAAAATCCTATAAATGGTGCTAGTTCATAATAAAATAGCTCAAAATGTTTAAGAACATTCTTCTCAGCAGAAAAATACGCTTTAAACAAAGTTTACACAACTTTTAGGGTGTGTGAGGCTTGTTTTATCTTAAAAATTCTATGCGTGACTTTATTCAATGTCATTTCCGTCCCCCTGGTTATCTTCCAGAAAATTTAAATAAAATTAAAAAAAATTCCACTGCCGAATTTGTTCTTGCGAACACTTTTAAGGTATCAACAGTTAAATTAAAGATATGAAACACTTTTCACACTGTTTTCGAAAACCCACTGTTTTGTCATTTCCGTCCCTGTCATTTCCGTCCCCACTTACGAAGTGGTTTCGGGAGAGTGACATTTTAATGGATTTCAAAAATTTTAATGCACGTTATTTATATTGTTGTGTTATTTTTTAATACTTTTAGCAAATTCAAATGGCAATAAGTTAGGCACATTGTTCAATCTTTAAAATTCATTATAATTTAGAAAGAATGATATTTAGTTGTATGGAAGTTGTTAGTTGTTTAATTAGTTACATCTAAATTTTAAAACTTAATAAGAATAAAATTTTATAAATTTAACTATTCTAATCAATATTTTAAAAGTAGTTTAGAATATTTTGTGTTTCAAAGTGTTTTTCTCTCACTGAGTAGAACAAAATTAAGCATTTAAAAATAAATCCAAACGTTAATTGTATTTTATTTCCACGAAATTTTTCATGGTAAGTTTTCTACACAATTTTGTTTGTCTCTTCTATTCTAAGAACAGTCTGTAACATTTACATTATTGTTTAGTTATGGTTAACAATTCAAGTATAAATTCGAAATTTTATTTTTTATATTTGGATTTTGTTTATTTATTTTTTCAAACTGTTAGTTGTTAAATTATTATACTCTTTAGGTAAAGTTCAAATGATATAATGGAGATGAAAAAAGTAGTTTAGAATATTTTGAACTCCAAAATAGTTTTTATCTACGAAACAGATCAACATTAAAGGAATATATTTTTCAAAAGTAAATTTTTAAAATCTGAATTAAATTTCTCCTTGTTAGTTATATAATTCTGTTTTTTTTTTATTCTTAGAATAATTTAGAACAAATTCATTATTATTTTAGCTAACTTATGACTTAAAATACTTATATAATAATAATTATTCGTTCTATTTTGTAATTATGTTTACTTTTATGTTAAATTGCGTTAAGCATTAAAAGTAAGGCTCTTCACCGTCACAGAGACTGATATAAAGCGAGTTGAAACCCTGCTACCAAAAAATCTGAAGTCAGTTCCAAATATCATGAAGCTTCATCAGATGGTTTGGAATGAAAATAACAAATCAGTAAAGTTTAAATCCAACGTTAAAAATGCACAAATATACAGGTATACTGTACATTTTTAACGTTGGATTTAAACTTTACATCTATCGCACAAAGGTATTTATTTTCTTCTTTTCTTAACAAATCAGTGTTAGGTTTACGCATGCTAACTTGCCTTTCTTGCGAAACCGATCTTTCTTGTACTCATTATGCTTCGAGTCCGCCTACAGTTAATATTTTATAGACTAAATAAAAATAAATGTAAAACAGACAAATGAAAAAATAAAGAAACTTGTAACCCTTTGCAGTAAAAAAAAGTTGGTATTGTAAAAGTTTAAAATTCCAACGAAAAATACTACTATTTCTTTAAAAAATTAGATTTAATCTGTTTTGTTTGTAAATAATGTAAAAAAAAATATATGAAGCAATATTCTAAATGGTGTATTTTGCTTTCTATGTCATTATTTATCAAATGAATAAAGTTTTAAAAATATTTCTTGAGTTAGGGAAGTGTTTAAGCCGGGAGATGGTAATTACACTTTTTACATTAAACTTAAACTTAAAACTCTCATTAAAATTTTATTTTTAAGTTTTTTTCGTTGCTGAGCACTGATTTGTGATCTTAAATGAGTTGTCTTTAAACAAATATTAACAATAATTAATTAATTACAAGTTGAATTTTTCCTACTTGGCATTGGCAAAAGTTAACGTGTTGAGAAAATCACCCATATATATATATATAGATACAATATACATTAAAAATGATCAAATAATATTAGCTATAGAGTTTAGCCTTATGACGTAAAAGATGAGAGGTTTCGATAAAAAACTACAAATTAATACGTGAAAAATTTTAATTAAAAATATGGCCTCGGATTTTCCCGTGTTTCTTTCCCAAGTCCCAGTATCTACCTCAACAGTAAAGGTTATGGATTGCTGTATCACCATATCAAGAGAATTTTAACTTTCAAAGTAGTCTTGTAGCCACAGCGTGAAGTTCAGTACTTAAGAAAAAGCAGAATAATTTGTGAGAAATAAAGTTACGTAGTTAGATTTTTACAACTAAATGAGGCTTTTTTACGAAGCAGAATACTTTTTTTCCAATGTAAAATTTCCTTTAAAATTCTGTAAGTGACATTTTTGAAAAAAAAAAAAAAAAACAGAAACATAAGATGTAGTTGATTTCAATTACTTGCTGTTACTCAGGAATGTTTTTCATAATTCGCCATTTTGTTTTCATATTATATTTATCAATAAGATTTAAAGCTGCGATATTTTTCAGCTGCTTGTAACGAAACACAGCCCTGTGCACACGAAGGGAAATGCCTAGGCGGGTACTGCCAGTGTAAAAAAGGAACGGGTGGAACATTGTGCAATATCATAACTGCTTGCTCCAACATCGAGATTTGTGGAAGAGACGAAAAAGTTCTCTGCCTGTACGATGAAGAACGTGAAGAAGCATATTGCAAATGCAATGGAACAGGCCTCATGTTCGATTATGACAGCAAAAAGTGTGTTGGTGAGTAAAAATAAAAGTTTACGTGAAAAAAATAATAATTTTAAACTCGATATTGAGTATTCTTTTATCAAGAAGTTTTAACTTTTAAAAATTTCTGACAGAATGCAATTGTGGAGATAAAGGTGTTTGCTTATTAGAAAATGGGAAGAAAAAGTGTGACTGTATACCAACCTTTGGATCTCTAAACGGAAAATGTGAAGGTAAAATGTTATTTAAGACATCTTGTGACTTTCTTTTTTGTGCATAGATGATGATCTACTGTATCCTCAGATGATATCTTTCTTTAAATATAGTGTGCGATAATCATATTTCTTTATCGCATAACATTTGGATTAGTTATTTTTCCAAGAAAAGAACGATAAAAATTAACAGAGTTAATGAACTAAAATGAAGCTGAAAAAAGAAAGTACACCTATGAAACGAAAGAAATTATATTTCCGGTAGAATAAAAAATTCAGTTAGTAAATTTCATAAAATTACTAAAATTAATACACTGTAAAAATCATCAATAATCTAACAAAAATGGGAAAAAAAAGTCTGTTACATTTGTAAAAAGAAAAATACCAAGATTCCACCCAACTGCATTCTTCGCTTAATTATATGTAACCAAACTTGCGAAAGAGAAAGTTTCAGTTACAGGGGGAAGTAAAAAATCAATGCAGAAAAAATATTACCCGTACATACGAAGCCCTCTTATCCTATGCGCTCAATCGCAGCCTACAGCTCAACCAACCGAATCAATTTCAAACACGATTATTTGAAGACAAGATCTTGAGATTGCGAAAAATCCGATGGAGAGATATAACGAGGGGATACTGTACATTCGAATTTGAACGTAGTACACTGCTCGACATTGAAAATGCAACACCAAGAAGGAGTGGTCCGAAATTCATGCAAATTTTACCGTAGACGCACGTCACTGCGTTATGCAAATGATATGAAATGCGCAGCTCTCCGACGCACGTGAAGTAAGATATAAGAGAATGAAGTTGAAAAGTGGGCTATGTTCATGTTGATTTTTCTGCCAGACTAATTATCGGAGAAATTTGGTTTTTGTCTCGAAGGATACGTGTGATAGGAGGAAATGCCACGCCGTCCTCAACGAAGACACTTCCAGCATATAGACGACTTTATAAGGGGTATGGTGATCGGACTGGGGAAGGGGAGGTTGCTCCATACGTCAAATTGCAGCTGATACCCACATAGATGCAAGCACTGTGCATCGGCTGTGTCGGAGAAGGTTGGAAAGAGGAAATGTAGCCACATTGAGGGGTGCAGGTGCAGCCAGAGTGACGTCAGACCGCTTGGATCGACGGATTCACCGACAAGCTGTGGCGGACCGCGCAAGTCACTTGTACGTCGATTCTGCAGCACGTGTAAGGTACCCTGGATGTTCCTGTGTCGACCAGAACCATTTCCCGTCGACTGGTTGCACGTGGCCTGCAATCACGGCGCCCGCTAAGAAGACTGCCATTGACCTCACAGCACAGACTCCAACGTTTGGAATGGTGCCGGACCAGAGCGACGTGGATGGCAGAATGGCAAACCGTAGTGTTCTCAGATGAATCCCGCTTCTGTTTGTCCAGCGATAGTCATCGCATACGTGTGTGGCGTCGACGTGGAGAAAGATCGAATCCGGCAGTAACTGTGGAACGCCCCACAGCGCGACAACGTGGCATAATGGTTTGGGGCGCTATTGCATACAATTCCGTATCACCTCTAGTTCGTATTCGGGGCACTATGACGGCCCAACGATATGTAGATAATGTACTGCGGTCGGTGGCAATCCCCTACCTTCAGGGTCTGCAAAATGCAATTTTTCAACAGGATAACGCCCGGCCTCACAGTGCTCGAATCAGCCAACATGCTCTACGAGGTGTACAGATGCTTTCCTGGCCACCATACTCTTCTGGCTTGTCACCAATCGAACATGTGTGGGACGTGATTGGACGCCGTTTGCAGAACCTGCCACTGCCTCGTTCAGAGGACGAACTGTGGCAAATGGTTGAAAGGGAATGGAGTGCCATCCCTCAGGACACCATCCGAAGTCTTATTGACTCCATGCCTAGACGTGTTTCTGCGTGCATCGCTGTCCGCGGTGGTCCTACTTCTTACTGAGCCGACGCCGTCCTCGCTCTAAATTTTGCTTATTTATTTTGAAATAAATATCACTTATTGTTCCATGCTGTCTCTGTCTTCTTACCAAATTTCATCAATTTCTGACCACTCCTTCTTGGTGTTGCATTTTCAATGTCGAGAAGTGTATATCTAAAAAAAGATCGATGTTTTGAAACACCGATGTTTTCTGGTCGATGTATGTGCCATCGATGCCTTTAATTTCCAAAATCAATGTTTCCAAACATCGATGTCGCAGCCCTAGTTCAAAGTAGAACACGAAATGTGCAATACACCACCAGCTCATTTATTCCATACTGCAGTTTCGTGCTTCTTATGCACTCATCTGCATGGAATAGGAATTAGACGAGCTGGAGGCGAAAATTCTCTTATAGAGCGAAGAGAGCGAACAAAAAATGGTAGCTAATGTGAAATTAGAACACCAGCGAGCGACCGCACTTGGTACGGTAGAACTCGAAAATTTTGAGGCAAAGCTCGGGTATAAAACAGTAAATAACCGCCCCTAAGGCAGGGCTAAGGCAGAAGTATGCAATGGAATAAATGAGCTGTTGGTGTATTGCATGTTTTTGCCTTAGCCCTTGCTTAGGGGCCGTTATTTACTGCTTCATGAACGAGAAATGGTCCAAATCAAAAAATGAAATTTGGAAATGAGGTGTTCTCTCAGAGATCTTTCGAGCAAAAAAAAGAAAAGAAAATCTTATTCTATTTCAGAGTGCAAATGCGGAGATAAAACCATCAGCTGCACTGTTACGAAAGACGGAAAAGTGCAGTGTCTCTGTGAAAAGGACTTCGACTTGAAACAAGGAACCTGCACAAGTAAGATACTCTGATGAATACACTTTGAGTTTTGTTATTGAAAATCTTCTCCAGGTGCTACGAAATTTTCAGTTTCTACACTGTAAAAAATGAACGTTGTTTTTACAGTACATACCGCTAATTTTATAGTAATAAACTACAAAAATCACTAATTTTACAGTAAAAAACCGTCAAATTGCTCATTTTACAGTGCTAAACTGCAAAATTGTTAACTCCACAGTGATAAACTGTAAAGTTGCTAATTTTACAGTTTATTACCGGGCATTTTAGAGTTTTAAATTGGAAACTCTGCTGCTAGTATTATACTGTTGGTTTTACAGCATAAAGCATCTAAATTTTACGGCAATAAACTGTAAAATTTCTAACTTTGCAGTAATAAACTGTAAAATTGCTAGTTTTACAGTTTATTACAGGGCATTTTACAGCTTTAAATAGGAACATCGGCTGCCAGAATTATACCGTAAAAACAACAGTTCATTTTTTGAAGGGTACAAGGACTTGTTAAATCCAAATTGAAAACAAATAAATGCTTAAATTAGAATACCAAAACAAAATGATTTGAAGCTTTATGACATCTATATGTTTGAAAAAGATTGATTTGATATTTCTTTCCAGAATGCGGTTGTGGTGAAAATTCTGAAGGCTGTACATTTGAGAAAGACAAAATTACGTGCAAATGTAAGAAAGGGTTCAGTCAACGTGGAACCAAATGCGAAGGTCAGCTTATTTTTGTCACTTAAAATCAAGCATATTCCCAACGTAAAAAAAATCTTCACGCAGCGAAATCACAGTTCAAACTATACAAGCACGAGGCGCTGAAGTCTCTGGTTAATAGCAACGGAAAAAATTAAAACCATAATCGACCGGGGGGGGGGGGGAAGACTGCTTGCGTAAAAGATGACATCTGTTCCATTGAGGCATCTGCCTTATCCGTGCAATACTAAAATGTTTTACCTCTTTGGCTACTTACTCGTTATCGTAAAGTTCTCAGTTGTCGTAAGGTGTCGTAAACGAGGTCTTGAACTGTTAATATATGAATTAAACAATGTTGCATTGCAAAAGCTACGCGACAAAATTACTATATAAATTAAACAGTGTTGCATTGCAAAAGCTACGTAACAAAATTACCTAATTTTATGCGTTTTGATACGTTACGTTAGCTGCAGATAAAAGAAAAGTGCCGATAATGTTTTTTAAATTTATAATTGTACTTTCAGTAAATATGCATTTCAGTTTGCCTTAGTGGCACTTTTTCTCGAACTTCAGTTCGAAATTTGCCTGACGATTAAAGAATCCTTGAAAGTGAGACATAAATTCCTGAGAAGATAGTTGAGCAAAAATATATTTATAATTCTTTAAATCAATAATACCAATTTGTTTTTTAGATAAAATCTTTAAATAGTAACCAATCAAAATAAGTTTTAATTGGTTACGGTTTGAAACCAAACGGGATAATATCAAATGAACAGCAACTTTGTTATCTCTTTTTAGTCTGCGATTGTGGAGAAAATGGCATTTGCTCTTTAGACAATAGCGGGCAAAAGACATGTATGTGTAAGAGTGGATATGCTTTGAAAAATGGAAAATGTGTTGGTAAGTTGAAACAAACTGTTTAGTAACTTTTTCTTTTCGTGATGTGGAATTTTTTTTTCAAATGAAGAAATATGACGATAATATGTCGCATTAAAGAATAAACATACATGTTAAACTTAGTCTATTTGTCAGCACTTATTCACAAAATAGGCTGTTTACTGGTGGTTTATAAAAAGTGTGCCAAATATTCAGTCTTATCAATATAATTTTCACAAAATATGTTTTCTAGAACATATTCATAACTAATAACCATCAGAAAAGAAAAAATGGGTAACTAGTATTTAAAAACTTATAAATTAGTACAAGCAATGTATCTTATACTACACTGCAACGTTTCTTGACAACAACATCGTGACGTCAGCGTGACGTTAGCCTATGAAAAACGAGCGAGATAAAACGTCACAGCCTACTAGGCGAATTAGAGGAGATCGTTGACTGCTTGTGAGCTCTTATTGGCTCCGCCAGTAGTGACGTTCAGTGTCAAGTTAAGTTGCTGTATAGTGTAAGTCTTTCGATTAGTAAATAAGTTGGATCAAAGTGGTGAAACTTAAGCTTGATGCGTCGGCCTCTCTATAAAACGGCTCTAGGGTGCATTGCTCGGAGAATTCTTACGTAATTCATTTTAAAATGAAATATTCAATTTTAGGGTTATGTAACGACAACTGCAAAAATGGAGGAAGCTGCAAAAAGGAAGCTGGTGGTAACTTCTGCAGTTGCTTACCGGGCACGAGTGGAGATTTGTGTGAAGTCGTTGATGATTGTGTGACGGTGTATAAGGATTGCAAGGACGATTTTGGTACATGCAAGTACAAAGTAGAGGACAAGAAAGCTTACTGTGAATGCAAAGAGAAAACGCAGTATAATAATGACTTGAAACGATGTCGAAGTAAGTTTTTATTTCCACTTTATGTCAAGATAAAATGTTTTTCTAAGAGTGTTATTACGAAGAATATTATCTAAATGATAGGTTTTATCTAAATCTAATTGGTTTATATTCTGAAAATCTTAGGGTTCACTTAAAATTATACTGCTGCTGAGTGAAATATATTATTTATTTACACAGATGCGAAGCTTTTGGATACTAAGCCATTAGACTTTTACTTCCAAATGCTTCAAAGCCATAGAACTAAAAGCAGTTAGATAAGAGCATTTGTCAAAGTGCTTATTTTTCATGTCTTGTTCAGAGTTAAAGTATAAATAGCAAAACTATTTACGACTATTCTTGAAATTTGGTAGCAAAAATAATTATGCCCCATCGTTATTTTTTTTTTTTTTTTTTTTTTTTGTTTCTGAAACAATTCGGGAACCCGAGCCCGAGTAGCCACATCCACCCGATTTAAGGCGGAACAAGTTCGTTTTTACGACATTCGTTCTTCGGCGGCTTTCGTTTTTACAAGCGGCATTTGCGGTTCAAGTCCGATTTAGCTCAGAGCGCTCTGTTCTTTTGATCCAGATCAAATACCGAGCGAACCCTGGTCTAGTACCGCCAGAAGAACCATTTCACTTGGAGGGCGTTGTGACCACGACCCTTCTATTCCGTCGCTCCGCCACCATTAGTAACGACGGTGGATCTTTGATCGGCTAGGATCGAGACCGGGACCCTGCGGTTCAGAATCCGACGCCTTACCGATCGGACTACGACGGCCCCCGTCGTTAATCTAAATATTTGCCACAGTCACTGGGCTAGAAAAATTAGGAACAACGGGCTTTAAACTAGTGAAACACTGGAAGATCTTTACCCTAGCTTCGTTAATAGCGACATTCTCAGCCTGATTCCTCATAACTTGAGAATGACCACCGCTATTCCACTGCAAAATCCACACCCCTTTCTATACCATGATTAAGGCAAGTTCAGTCGAGAAAACTAAGTTAGACTATCTAGAATAATAAATATCTTTTGTACAAATAAACTACAGGGAGAAGGAAACAAAATAAACTGTTAAAGACAAGACCAAGCAATTTTGGCAACACTCTATTGTAAACTGTTGCTTCACCATTGCCTGTTGGTAGTAAACTGCTTGTTAAAGCTTAACCGCGGAGATATGGCACGTGACTTTGAATTGGAAACTGCCCTGCCGATGATCGGCCATTCATCGAAACCCGATAAAATTTTCATCGGCCGATGATCCAATGTGTCTCATTGGCCAAACAGAATCCGAGCAGCGAAATCCGATGAGTTTTGCTCGAAATACGATGCGATTTGAAGCAATTTACGAGCAGAACAGTCCCGTGCCGATGAATTTCAGTGGGAAACTTGATCGGAAGGATATCGTTTGCCTATGGAATATAGCTCGGCTTATTTTCATCGGAAAAGTTGATCGGAAGGATATCGCTTTCCGATGAAAAGTAGCTCATCGAAAACCGTGCTCGGATGCTGATCGGAACGATGTCATTGTGCGTTACGGGATCAGCTTGCGAGGAGTTCGATGATTGGCCGAGCAAAATCCGATGAGTTGATGCTACTTGGGTGGCCTCTACACTTTAAAATTTGTAAAATCAGCGAGAAAATTTACTTTTATTTACTAAGTAGATTAAATAAGATGAGGTTGACCTCATTGATCTACATGGCCTTATTTGGCGTACCCACCGTATTGAGCAGCTGCGGTAAGCGAAAGCTATTCTCTCTTTTATAACTGGTAAAAATGTTTTGAATTTCAAGCAGCTTCACCTTAAATTTCAAAACGAAAAAACTTTAAAATAAAATACAAACTTATTTTTAATCTATCTAGACTATTTATAAATGCTTAGTTCGCATTAAAAATCACGAAATAGAATAAATAAATGATTTCTTGATTACAAGCCTTAATGAGGCCCAGATTTGAGTTGACACTTTAAAGGTTACGTTAATCATCGAAATGAATTGCGATTAAAAATCTACGAGCATTTTATGTGAAGATCAAGAGAGAAATTCGAATAAATATTATGATTCAGAAAACTATATTTCACAGCAGCCTAAGTTGACAATAAACGTCACTACGCGCGGAGCCAATAAGAGCTCACAAGCAGTTAAGGATCTCATCTAATTCGCCAAGTAGACTGTGACGTTTTATCTATCTCGTTTTTCATTGGCTGACGTCACGCTGACGTCACGATGCCAGTGTCAAGAAACTTTGCATTGTAGTATATAAGGCTACTTCGTCAAAATGAATGTGAAAGTGTTGCTTTATAAACATAACATACAATACTTTACAATTTTAAATTTGCTTTTTAGTTATATAAAATAAAGATATAGTAGACCTCTTTGCCATCTCTTCACCACCACAATAATTAAAAATAATTAGTTTGAATTCGTTTCTAAGAAATTAAGGATTTTGTAAAGGTAAGGGAATGTGGGGCAAAATGAAAAAGCGTGGCAAGGTAAAATGTTGAAACATTTTAACAGTTTGTTGCTTCACCTATCTAATAAGATTTTATCTGAGTTCCTAGTTGATTCCTGTCAAAAAATAGATGTTTCTAGGAATCAACGAAAAAAATTATACAAGTCCATTTCAAAATTTGATACCTTTGTTGCAATGCTCGTGGATCTTCAAAAATGTTTCTTGTCATTAAAAAATTATGATTTTTTTGTAATTGCCGTTTTAAGTATCGATTGAGATCTTTCGATGTGATGTCCAGCCCAATCCTTATTTAGTTAAATTACGCATGTTTTGATTTCAAATTTTCATTGCAATTTGTCCATTGCACGTAGGGAAAAGTGAAATATTGAATTTGGTTTTATGAAACATTCATTTACCAAATCACGTACGTATTTCATCAGCTTTAAATTTCTTCATATACTTTTACTTACTAATCCATTTATTTATTCATTCATTCACTTATTTTTTTATTCATTCTCTATTTTTTCATTCATTTCTTTTTCTCATATATTAATTAATTCATTATTCTTTTATTTATTTATTAGTTTTATTTTTCATTAATAAATCATGAATTCGTTTATTTACTAATTTATTTGATGAAAATTACTGTAAATTATCAAATAGAAAATGTTTCAACACAAAAAGTTTGTATTTTTCACTTTGCCCCATGGTTTTTTGAGGAGAAAATTTTCCATTTTTTTTTTTTTTTTTGAAGGTGCGATAAAACGGCCCAAAATAAAAAATAATATTTCAACGGAAGGTTTTTTTTTTTTCAAAATATAATATTCCTTCTTTATGTATAAGAATTTTGAGAACAAATTTTCAATTTATTCATTTTCAAATAGGTACGTTATCTTAATTATTTCACTTTGCCTCACACTCCCTTACAAATTTTTATAGTTATTTTGTTATTTTACAGATGGCGCTGCTAAAACGTACCGTATTTTGATACAATAAAAGGTTTTTAGCATTATATATATGAAAAACTCAACTATAAATATTTTGATGTCAAATTGTTATTTAAACTGAAGTAATATTTTCAGCAAATGAAAAAAAAAAAAAAAACTAAAACAATCGAGAGGTAATGATTTGTAATACGTATAAAAAATCGCACTCAAGACCACAAGTTTTTCTTTAACTACCAGTCATGTTTTGATGTTCTAGTTGTATATATTAAAACTTGGTTCAAATTTGTTGAAGACTTCTAACGCTTAGGCGAAAATTTAGACAAGTCTCTCTTGAAATTTGTGAGAGAGATGCTAAACAGAAAAAAAAACTCCTTTTCAAACGAAAAGTAGTTTTCGCAACAAGGATCACTGCTACGTGATAGGTTCGAGATTGTAAAAACTAAATTTTAGTATAAATGACAGCGAACCGATTCCATATTTTTATGCATCCTAATTAGCATACAAAAACAGCACTAATGATTTGCAAAACCATCAAAAACTCACGAAGGCACCCCTGGTAATGCCATCTATTAGCACATTTTGAACTTCTTTTTTTCATCCGCCAAACAAATTATTATCGCCTCACATCTATTCTGATAAAACAAGTCATTCGGAATAGTAGTTTTTTAATTAGAGAGTTTTGACGTCGGAAGTTTAACCGTAACTACCCTGCAGCGCAGTAAAAATCATAAAACACGTTTACATTGCACAGAGAAAAGTAAAAATCATAATGCCTACTTTTTTTTCAAAGATATTGCTAGGACACAGGGGCGGATACAAGGGAGGGGCGATTGCCCCTCCCTTGAGGAACTCTTCACCAGTAATTTTTTAATAATGAAGTTCGAAAATTTCAATTTTATACGAGTTTTAATGAAGTTCGGGCTAAGAAAGTTTAAATCTCTCCCTCGGAAATGTGTCGGAATTGAAGTCCGAATCATTAAAAAAAGTATTACTATCCTTTAATAATGGATAAAGTTTATCCATTGTGATCAATACTTGTAAACCAGTATGCAAAGCAAAAAGTAAGTAAGAAAAATCAATCGCCCCCCCCCCCCTTGAAGAGTTTCTGGATCCGCCCTTGCTAGGACATTTAGCAAAACTTTTATTTGAGTATATTTTATAAGTTTTGGGCATTGTTTTTACATTATTCATTATGAAAACACTTTTTAACGTTAATGGAGCTGACTTAAACCCGTTACAGGCCAGTGATCTATTTATAGATCACTTCTTTTCAGACTCCTCACTGAAAACACCCTTTTATTATTTTTTATTCTTATTAATTGGTTTCCTTACACATGTGGCTATCCCTCTAAAAAACTTTTGAAGTATTATTTTCCCGGTCAGTCCAGCAGGTAACGTCTAAGTTGTTCATGTTGCAGATTCATAGTGCAGTTTTCAATTCTGGGTACAACGGATTTTTTTAGAGTATATTATCATTTTCTTTAGCTGGTTTTAATTTTACAAAACTTTATTCGTAATTTACAAAACTGGCATCTTTAAAGATACGATTAGAAGAAAGTTACTTACTTTTTTACTACCAGAAAAGCCCATCTATTTAGAGATCATCTATTATTTTAACTACAAAACACTGTAAGTGAATAAAACTTAATCTTTACTTTATTTATAGAGTATAAAATACAATTTTTTTGTCGGAAATTTTCAATTTTAAATAATTTGGGAGAAACCGGTTTAAACATTTGTTATTGGCCTCATCCATCGGGTTTTCTTCTTTTTCCTAGAAATCTGCTCCAGAGAAGTACCCTGCAAAAACAGCGGGACTTGCGAAGATGCGGTCTGCAAGTGTGCGGAGGGCACCACTGGTGATCTGTGCTCAATTGTAGATGGCTGCAAAGACTTGGAAAGTGTTTGCAATGCTGGACAAGGTGTGTGTATCTATGCTCCGGACAAGCCCGGGAAAGCTGCCTGCGGTTGTGAAGATGAAGGATTCGTGTTCAGCGAAAAGGACGGAAACTGCAGTCGTAAGTATAATGTACTGATTATTTATATATATAAATATAAATAGATGTATTGTTTGTCTATATGTATGTTTTTGAAGTGTTGAAGTTTGTTTATATGTATGTTTGTTCCTTATACAAATCCAGTTTTCGTCGGATTTTCATCAAGCTTGGCACAGTGGTTCCTTGATGCACTAGAATTCACATAGGCGGGGTTTTGAAATTGAAAGCTCAAAATTCAAATCTTTTGTCTACAAATGACCGTTTTCTTTCAATTTTGAATATATAGAGTAAAAGAGCTTTTAAGCATACAAATTGATAAAATTTAACATATTTAAATATGGGTATTTAAAAAAAAATACGAGTAACAATGTATTATCAGTTTAAGACTGATCTATTTCATTTTAGCTTGAAACAAGTTAATAACCATTATAATTCATGTTCTAAGAACCTTTGAAACATTGACACAAATATTGTATGCTGCAGAAAAATTAGAAGTTACCCGGGCAACACCGGGTAATAAGCTAGTATGTACATAATACTGACAAGTTACTGGTTTTTTTTCCAAGTTTTACCAAGTTTTACCGGTAATTTAGGTAAAATAATGTTTAATCATTTGCTCAATTCATTTGCACAAATAATAATTTTTTTACTCACTTATTTGTACTTGATGTCTTAAATTTCAAACTGTGTCTTTTATTTCACGTATTTTCTAGTAAAAGAAACCATTGTGTATCATAATATGAAGTCGGCATCACTCACCATCCGGCCAAACTTTCAATATACACTAAAATCATTATTTTAAAGTACGAAAATGTTTTTAGAAAGTTGATACCTCATACTATGATACCTAGTAGTTCATTTTGCTAGAAAATGCAAGAATTAAAAAACAAAATGCGACGCTCCCGAAATAAAGCGCAAATACACTCAGGCACATTGAAAATAGCGGCCCAAGAAGAAAGCATCGGATTAAACTCAAATTTAATACACATAATGATACAGATGAGAGATTCACTTGATCTCAAAATCAAGACAATTGAATGAATACAGGGTGTGCAAGGACACAAATACAGAGCAACTTCAATATCACGTTGGACCACCTCTAGCTGCAATGCATGCCGCCACACGGTCCGGCATTGAGTTGATTAGACGCCTGATGTTGTCCTGAAGCAGATGGGCCCACAAATTTGTAACAGCCAACTCCAAATCAAGCACAGAGTGACACGATGGCATCTGACGTTTTAGCTAATCCTACACATGCTCTATAGGAGATAAGTCGGGGGAGCGGGTCGGCCATGGAAGAGTCTGAAAATGACGTAGAAAGTCGTGAGAAACTCTTGCTGTATGCAGACGAGCATTATCTTGCTGGAAAATTGCCCCTGGGAGACCATTTAAGAAAGGTCCTACATGGGGTCGAAGAATATCATCAACGCAACGTTGGCCGGTTAAGTTTCCACGCATCACAATTAGATTGGACCGGCTATCCTAGGATATGGCCGGCCCGCCCAGACCATTACACCAGCTGTGGGGGCAGTGTGACGTAGAACAGTGTGGGAGGAATTGCACTGCTCATCTGGGTGCCTCCACACCCGTACACGGTTATCATCAGTCCCTAAAACAAACCAAGATTCATCAATAAACACAACTTTTTGCCATTCTGTGACATTCCACATTGATGTGGCTTTGCACCACTGTAGACGCAGTCGCTGATCAATCCGACGATTTCTTCTTGGGTCGCTATTTTCAATGTGCCTGAGTGTATATGAATAAAAATATCAAGCGTATACAAGAACTTCAATTTCTAAATGAAACAAACGTAAATTTTTTTAACCCATTTTTCGAATTACTTGAAAAATTAAATGTAAGTATATTTTATGTAAGCCTTTTTTTTAACACAAATTCCTTATTTTTTTCGACCCACGTAGTTCTTATTATTTATCAGTAGTTATGCGTAACTCCAACAAAAAAAAAAAACAATTTAGTAGTTATATCAAAATCCACTACCATAGTTACATTTCTACAGCAGTTATTAATCGAACATAATTTAAAAAATTAAATTATGTCAGTTAATGATTTCAGAGAACGCTGAGCTTGATTTTTTTACAAAGTTGTTAAGTTGGCTTGGAGAAATACAACAGTTAAGATCTTTTATATTTGTTTTGTTGAATCTCATTTTGCAACTGTATTGGATCACAAAATATTTTTCATACTTTTGTCATAACTTAATTCCAGGATTATCAACGCATTGTTTTTGCAATTTTTCGTTGACAAAGCGTACCATTTAGCAGTTTTCATGTACATCAAAGTTTACGTTCATCACTAGCTTAGAAGTGTTGATATAATACAGGTCATAAGCTCTACGAAGCTCAAATTTTAACACTACGTGACAAATCACTCCGCAAATATCAAGACTTTTTTTTCTCTACGCTTTCAAATCATAACTTTACTATCCATCCTTGAAAACCGCTCTTAGCACTAGTAGACTATTCCACTTAAAAAAGGAGTAATGGGTTGTGAATGAGAAATTTCCGAAGTTTTCAATTTCAAATTTGAATTTTTGCTATCCTTTTGACATATTCAAGTAAACTATATATTTGAAATAAGCATCATTCTACGTTGTTTGATATGGCTCAAAATGCTTCTTATTATTCTTTCCCTTATTGTTATCTTACCTATCACCCCTATTTTGGTAAAATCAGAGAAGACCTGACGCATGCGTAAATACGCGGAAAGTTTTACCAAGAAAATCAGACAGTATTTGTTTACCGAATGATTAGGGATTAAAAGATTGATATAAGAAGGTTAAAATGTGAGAACTATTGATATGAATTTTACATGTATTAAATATTTGTTAGCTTGTACGCTAATTTTTGTATTCTTGTTTGAATATGTATGCAGCCATTTGGTGCTTAGAGAATTCATGTGCTGCAACTGCCAGGTGTGAGTTTGATGGATCTTTGAAAGTTGCCTTTTGTAAATGTGATGATAAAACTGCATATTACAATCATACGGGAAAATCATGCAATGGTAAGACAGACATGTTTTATAAAACTATATTAGTTTATGCATAGTTTTAATATTGATTCCAAGGTGCATCTGCTGCAATATACACTAACTTCAAAACAATCAGTTTGCTAAATTTTGTACTTCCAAATCATGCAAGAGTGAGTCAAATTTTTTGAATTACATAAATTTCGGTTTGAATGCTACAATATGTACCTCCATTTATTCAGTTTATTTTGCCTACCGCACGCGAACAGCTGTCAGAAAAAAGAAAAGAAATGTAGTATTTTTTTTTTTTAATTTTCTTTTTTTTTCTGCAGTTTTTAGTTTTCAGATTTAGTTTGCTTTTGCTCTGCCCTTAAGTAAACAAAAATCTAAATCCTGTTTTAGAATACGTATTTTTCAATGTGTTTTCTTTTTAAGGGGTTACAGTACCTCAAAAATGACCAAAAGACCAAAAAAATTTTTATTGCTTATTTCAAAAGTAAAAGTTATTTAAAACACTCAGAAAGAAATAGCATTGTTCTAGCTAAATTATTTAAAAAATTATGAGTGACTTTAGGACATGCATGCTATGTGTTCTAATGGAAAAGCTAAACTTTAAAGTGCTTTTTCTCGGTGATCAGTTTTTAGTGTTTCTATGTTACGGGAAATGCTAAGGATTTTTTTCTATTAAAGATATAACTTTAAAGCAAGATTTTTTGCACTCAGGATAATATATTTAACAAAACTGTGCATTGAACAAGCGTTTTATAAATTACAAAAATTTTTGGAGTTTGTTAAATCTCGAAGAACAAAATTTTCTAAGAATTTTTTACATAAAAGGTCACAAAACATTTTCTAATCAAAATATAAGAAAATGAATGCACAGATTTGTTGAGGTAATCCTTGTGATTATTTCGCAAAAAGAAATTTTGAAATTAGTGCAGAAACAAAGAAGCATTAGGGTTTTTAAAAAATTGAAATTTTCTTACATTTTTCAAATTTTCAAAAAAAGTTTTCAAAATTTTTAATGTTTGAAAATAAATTATTGATTGTTAAACAAGTGCAGAAACAAATATTTCAAAGAATTAACTTTTTCACTTAAATTAAAGAAATTTGTTCGAAAGGTACTGTAACCCCTTAAATACATAAAAAAAACTAAATTAATTTAAAAATTTAAGAAATTTACAAAACTTAAGATAAACAGCTTTTGCCGAGAAGCTTATTTTTTATACATTAAATACGCTATACTTTGGATTTTAATTATGATTAATGATTTGTTGCATTAACTGCCTAGATTTATTAATTTAATTCTTTTCAGATGTTGATTCTTGCATATTTAAACCTAAATGCAAGAAATTCGAAGTATGTCAGAATGGAGAATGCAAATGCCCAGAATATCACAAACAAACAAACAATGGATGCAAGCGTACGTAATATTTTACAGCAATTTTTCCGACATATTTTACTTTCCTACCTTACCTTTAGGGATGCGCCGATAAGCAAATTGGCCGATTACCGATTACCGATTAATCAGCTGTTGATAATCGGCCGATTAATCGGTCAAGCCGATTAATGATCCGGATGATTTTTTTCGTGCTACCAATTTCACCATCACTGCTTTCTTCTTTCGTTAACAATTGTTATTTTAGAAATAGTAATCTATTTATGAGAGAAAATATATACTATTTATTTATTTTTCCTTTTTCCTAATTTCTCAACAATGATTTCAAAATTTTATCCTATTTCTAAAAACCAATTTCCATATTATTGTCAATAATATTATATTAACACATTGTTAACTATGTTACTAGACATGAAAATTTGGGCATGGGACATTTCCGCCGCAGCGTAGGACATCTCCGCCGCAAAATTTATCTCTACCTTCCCCCCTTGAGACATTTCCGCCGCGTCTTTCCCCACCATTTCCTTGCGACAGGACAAATCCGCCGATTGAGCTGGTAAAATGAAATATTTGGGGAAGTAAAATTGGCGAAGTTTAAATTATTTATTTATTTATTTATTTTTGCAGCATGGAACGTACAATTCTTTTTTAGGTGACCCTTTTAATTTTCCTATTATCCTGAAATCCTGCAAATAATGTTCTGCTTGTCGCTAAAGACTTGTCGCCAAGAAAGAAAATTTTAAACCAGTCCTGAAAATGGCGCGGCGGATTTGTCCTGTGCAAGGCATGTGCGGGATAGGAGTTGCGGCGGAAATGTCCCATGCGGGGAAGTGAGCGATAAAATTTGCGGCGGATATGTCCTATTCCGGAAAATTTAAAAAAAAAAAGGGGGGGGAGGTTTGTGCTGAGCACTCTAATTTAGGAGGGCATTTAATTGAAATAATTCAATATTAGTAGCTATTTATTTCAAGACTTTTATTCTTTGTGAAAATTAGAGGTTATCTAAAAGCACTGCTAAAAAGAAAAATATTGACACATGAAAAATGTTGCAACATTGTCTATGTGTACATTTATTTAAAATAAGAAGATTAATTTATTAAAAACTTTATATCAACTGTGATTATTAATTTTACTATTCATAAAATTATTCATCATAGTTTCACAGTGAAAGTAAACTTTTTAAAATAATATTAGAAAATATTTTTTCCGCCGATTAATCGGCACGATTTTGCTGATTAATTATAATCGGCAAAGTGGCCGATTATGGTCGATTAATCGGTACTGCCGATTAATCGGTGCATTCCTACTTATTTTAACATTTTTGACGATTATGACAAAATAGCAAGTATTACATACCACTCAAAACATTTTATTGCAGTTAAGGTCCTACCTTCTAAATACTTATTGAAATGAACAGTAAACTCTCGATTATGCTCTAGCTGATTATCCGCTAGGGTCATGGGGAAAAAATTCTTAGTTAACTTTATTCTTGTAGAGCAAAACCACAATTAACTGATTTTTTCGAAAAGGCACGAAATTAAATTTTGTTTTTTCTTTCCATTTCTTACCCAAGAGTGCGGTGTACTTCATCCAATAAATTATTTTACCCCGGCGTTATCGTATAAGTACCACTTCTTTATAGATTTTATATGCTAGAGAACCTCAAATACAAATAATTTTTTGTGGTCTACCTACCATCACTGTTTCTACATATCAACGTTTTAAGTGCAATACAATTATTTTTAAGCAAGACATCTTTTATATTCTTTACTAGCTGCCAGGGCAGCTAGATTAGCTTCCTGCGGCATGCTGATGCATAACGTCCCCCCTCTCTAACTTTTACCTCATTCTGAAATTATATTATTTGATATAATTTAATGTTCATTCGATTTCAAGACATACCACGCACGTGGCCCGGCGTTGCACGGGCACTTCGTGCCCTGAAAGTAGTGAGAAAAAAAATTTAAAGAAATTACTCCCCGCCAAGGCGGCTCGCTTACAGGCGCTTCACGCCTTTACTTTTTTCCTATATAAAATAATCATTCGAATTATTGAGATGCTTCGCGCCTTCAAGATGGTGAGGAAAGTTTCAGTAAGTTCAGGTCGCTCAAAGAAAAAAAGCAGACATAGATACTCAGTTTTTAATATAAGTAGATGGCTCTTCAACAAATAAATGTTTCAAAATATTACCAGTAGCTAGCGATAAAAATTCTACGTAAGTGGTCCGCTTATGAGTTTCGTGTTTGATTTAGTTAAGCCTTCATTCAAAATTCTCATTATCATTGTTATTATACTGTTTCATAGCAACGACGGTTTGCAAGAATGGATTTCATATTTAATCATTTATTAGGCTTAATCGCTTTAAACTTGACTACTTATTAATTGATATCTTCGCTAATTAAAATCGTATAATTATATGAATTGAAACTAATGAAGCTTGAAAAATTACCTATCTATCGGTACCTGGCTCGACTTTCAGTTCATTGGCGTTCAGGAGAAAGAAGCGTGACATAGAAAGATAGTTAGAAAGAAAGATAGTTAGAAAGATAGTTAGAAAGATACTCAATTTTTAATATAAGTAGACTAGCTGCCAGGGCAGCTAGATTAGCTTCCTGCGGCATGTTGATGCATAACGTCCCCCCTCTCTAACTTTTACCTCATTCTGAATTTATATTATTTGATATAATTTAATATTCATTCGATTTCAAGACATACCACGCACGTGGCCCGGCGTTGCACGGGCACCTCGTGCCCTGAAAGTAGTGAGAAAAAAATTTAAAGAAACTACTCCCCGCCAAGGCGGCTCGCTTACAGGCGCTTCACGCCTTTACTTTTTTCCTATATAAAAAAAATCATTCGAATTATTGAGATGCTTCGCGCCTTCAAGATGGTGAGGAAAGTTTCAGTAAGTTCAGCTCGCTCAAAGGAGAAAAAGCAGACATTGATGCTCAGTTTTTAATATAAGTAGATGGCTCTTCAACAAATGAATGTTTCAAAATATTACAAGTAGCTAGCGATAAAAATACTATGTAAGTCGCCCGCTTATGAGTTTCGTGTTTGATTTAGTTAAGCCTTCATTCAAAATTCGCATTATCATTTTTATTACTGTTTCATGGCACCCACGTTTTGCAATGCAACAATGGCTTTCATATTTAATCATTTATTAGGCTTAATCGCTTTAAATTTGACTACTTATTAATTGATATCTTCGCTAATTAAAATCGTATAATTATATGAATTGAAACTAATGAAGCTTGAAAAATTACCTATCTATCGGTACCTGGCTCGACTTTCAGTTCATTGGCGTTCAGGAGAAAGAAGCGTGACATAGAAAGATAGTTAGAAAGAAAGATAGTTAGAAAGAAAGATAGTTAGAAAGATAGTTAGAAAGATACTCAATTTTTAATATAAGTAGATTTTATGCTTTTTTCGGATTACCCGCGCTTTTTGTTACACGCGATACTCGTGCCACCCAATGCCGCGAATTATCGGGAGTGTAGTGTATTTATTATTTTTCTAAATATTCTATTTTTGGTGATCACCATTTTATTTCCTCCCATACTAGGGTAACCCAATAAAGTGTTTTAGAACTTATAGGAAGGGTATTTTGCATCCTGACGACTCGAAGTCATATAGCAATACTGCGTCGGAAATACTCTCCCGAAGCAGTATTGTACACAGTGGCACATTGAACACTAGATTATATGGCAATATAGATAC
The DNA here is from genome assembly GCA_038373865.1 of Uloborus plumipes. Classification (NCBI taxonomy): domain Eukaryota; kingdom Metazoa; phylum Arthropoda; class Arachnida; order Araneae; family Uloboridae; genus Uloborus; species Uloborus plumipes. Next base: position 4,357 of record JAXGGA010004209.1, on the reverse strand, counting down.
ACTACACTACCGATTATCCACGCTATCGGCTGGCACGGGTATCGCGGATAATCCAAAAAAAGCATAAAATAAGTGGTGAAGAAGACAAAAAATGCCTTTTGCTTAAAATAAGTTGCAAAACGTGATACAGTCTGTTTGCGTTTTGTGCGCCTGGCAGCCACGGACGCTTCCGTCTGAAAAAGGGGAGATAGGTCTAGGATGCGCACTTCCCGATGCCTTCAGCTTTTGTTCGCTTTCTACTTCCTCGTTGCTTTTCCCCCCTATTTCGAGAAAGTCCGAAGAGACTTGGCGCGTGCGCAGATACGGCGGAGGTCGCACGAAAAAATTTTAGACAGTACGTACAAACAGTGACGTTAGATACAGCATAAAACATTATTTGTATTTGAGGTTCTCAAGCATTTCAAATCTATAAAGAAGTGGTGCTTACGATAACGTCTAAGTAAAATAATTTATTAGATGAAGTACACCGTACTCTTGTGTGAGGAATGTTAAGAAAAAACAAAATTTAATTTCGTGCTTGTTCGAAAAAATCCGTTAATTGTGATTCCCAGGCAATGCCATCTATTAGCACATTTTGAACTTCTTTTTTTCATCCGCCAAACAAATTATCATCGCCTCACATCTATTCTGATAAAACATCAAGTCATTCGGAATAGTAGTTTTTTAATTAGAGAGTTTTGACGTCGGAAGTTTAACCGTAACTACCCTGCAGTGCAGTAAAAATCATAAAACACGTTATATCATTTTTAACCCTTAGTTTGGCACATATCAAAAATTTAAAAATTTTGACAAAAATTTTTATTTTAGTTTTTTTGGGGTAAAATGCATAAATATTATATAGTTAAAAAAATTTCATGGGAAAAAATGAAAAGAAAATCGGTTTTATAAATTGTGTATCCTGTAGGATGCACTGCCAAAGTAGCAAATCTATATATATATAAATGAATGTTGGTAAATGTGTATATGTGTGTGTGTGTTTCCTAAGATCTCAGAAACTACCCGGGCGATTTGGCTGAAATTTTCACCGTTTGTTCCTTTTGGTACTGGGAAGGTTTAGAGACCAGTTTCAACAAAATCCGATGGGTAGTTATTTTCTTATTCAATGTATTAAAAAAATCAAAAATTTTTGAAATTGAAATAACTAACTACCATTATGGGGCACAGATGAACTGTTCACAGGTGCCCCTACCTAATGTGTTCACATGTGCCCCTTATCTCAACTTAGGCCTAATTAGATGAAAAACTAATTTTTTTTTTTAAAGTAGTGCATGAAAGCTTTCCTTATTAGTGCCACTTTAAGACGAATAAAGCTCAAATCACAAAAAAAAAAAAAAAAAATGTTTTGGATGTGTTTTTACTCGGAGAACTGGAACATAAAAGTATATTGGCACCTTCCAAAACATAAGATCTTTGATAACTGAAAAACAATATGGTTTAAATCTTTGAAATTTCAGGCAGGATATAGTACTTGTATTACCATCTGCATGATTTTTTTTTCAGATTTTTCTCTTCATGTTAATTGGGTAAAATATCGTTTGTTCACATGTGCGCCCTCTCCCCTACATGTTAAAAAGCAAAAGGTACATGGATCATGACGTATTCGACGTTTTTTCCACTGCACACTTCATATCTTCGTCGCATGAAATTCCGAACGATCTGAAATACTCCCTCGATGTCTCGAATTTCCCTCATTAATATTTGATTTCTTTTCGTAGAAAATACCCTACCCTTCCAGAAGTCCTGAAACACTTAACTGGAGCACTCTGGAAAACTTCATTGCTTATGCAAATTTTCTCATTGAGGCCATTATAGTTTGACCGTGGAAATGTGACGCGATGGACGGACGCAGAAACGGACCACTTCATTTAGAAATAGTTGCGAGAGCGTTCGAATCTCCCTGCTTACGCGTTATCACAGATCCTTCCCATTTCAAAATGAATGATCCGCTTCTAGTCCATCCACCATCTCTCAGAGCGGTCCAGCTTTATAACAGAACAGAAACGAAAATGGTCAGCTGACGGTTTAAACTGTCAGCACAACCTCTCCCACCCTCCATTTTCCTCTGATTAGTTCTTTCTGGTGAATTGAAGTATTTTTTAATTTTATTTGAAGCAGTTTCTATTCAAAAAACAATGGACTTATCATATCTCTTAAATGGCCAAAAATTTAAGGAGTAGTGTTTTTTGTCAAAAATTTAATGCTTCTTGTTCTTCAATTGTCGACAATTGCATGTTCTAAAAGTGACTAAATTTTTCGCTTAGATTAGGACATTTCTTCCTTTATTGCTCAATATACCTGTTTCAAACAGGATGGTTTAATATCATTGAAGTTCTTAATAATGTTTTTAACGTTTGAACCGGATGATAAACTTTTTTAAAACTACAGCCTGGGCAACCTAACCTGCTAGCATTGTGAAAGCAACGCAGAACCTAATCACAGCATGATGATGCTTTCAATTTAAGGGCCCCCACATGCTCCGAAAATCCCGAAGGAGCTCCTCGAGGAAATCCACCTTGAGAAAATCCTCCATGTGTGTAAGGAGAATTCAGTTGAGGTTTTCCTGCGGATATCCGAACCCCTTTCTTTTAAGGGTTTCCTCGAGGCTGATCGTATTGTGCGCATGGGTAAGGGGTTTTACTCAAGAGGCTGCCCTTCGTATATTCCCGTAGCCACTTGGGACTTGAGGAAATCCTCAAAGCCGACCTTCGGATTTTCTGGAGATTGTGGAAACCCCTATTTTTTAGGTTTTCTTCGAGGAATTTCTTCGAGGTTTTCCTCAAGTAAAACCTTCGAGTTTTCCGAAGAGTGTGGGGGCCCCTTTAGATTTGCCAGAACTACAGTTTCAGAAGAGGGACTTACTGATTGTTATCATTTTAGTTCTATTCTTGTAATGGACTTATAATCGACGTCGCTCGCCTAAATGCTTCCCCAACAAAATAAATTTCAGCCGTATACGGAAAAAAATATCATGTACTCAAGTCAGTAAGATATTAATTACTATTTGGTAAAATAGAGAAATCTAGACTGTAATGAAAAATAATTGTGTACATTTGATGAGATATCACAACGTATGACTACGAATGCGCTTGCAGTGGCATGTGTCCAGGAATAGCATCCTAAACCTAGGAATAAATAGGTAAGAACTGAATAAAACATATGGCGCATTATGGCGAGTTTTTGATTTTCCTACAAGAACTATTGTCGTTGGGCAAATCGTAGTTAAATCCTTGTACGACGAAATATTTCATCGTACTCAGTCGTAATATGTTAGCAGGTTAAAATTCGTTGCTTTTACAGTTCATTGTCCTTTCGTAATTATATAAATACGTTACTATCGCACATAATTCAATAATGTATATCTGAATGAGGAAAAAACGGATGCAAGCTTTATCTTAATGATATTAAAAAAAAAAATCTGTTTTCGTTTGTATTTGATTAGTTTTGTGTTTTCAGCTGATCTATGCAGTCTTCATAAATGCGCCTATTTCAAAGACGCCACTTGTAAAGAAACTGATCTTTTAGAGACAGTGGACTGCGTTTGCGGAAGTGGTTTGTTTTACGACGGATCTCAGTGCTCTGGTAAGTAGTATTCTTATTGTAGTTGAACTGAAAAATCTAAACAAAGTAAAGTTTGTACTTGATAACAAAATTCGATGGTAAGAAAAATTATACAGGTTCATTTTCTAAACTAGAGGTTAGATAAATCAGTTTCAGATAAAACATGCATGCCTACGTGATAGACACAGTTATTGCTCATTTGGTGACCTTTGCACGCCCGAAGTTACATAGCAATTTTTCAGGTATTTACTTTGTAAGAATAATCAAAAAGCTCAAAAAACATGTTAAGTTGAAAGTGCAAACTGATTGTGATTCTTTTGGAGGGCTCTTTTTCTGGAATATTTCACATATATTAAAATAAAAAATATTCAGTTTCCGTTATCCATTTGAAATTCGCATGCATAATGAAAGCAAGTTGGTCCAATCAATTTGAGATTATTTAAAAAAATATATGAGTGACTGATACAACACGATTTTTTCAATCAAATTGAGATCATTTGTAACAGATTCTCTTTTTCGAAATATATTAATGGATAAAATAACACAATTACTTAGTTATTCTACGTGGAAACATTTTCTTTCAGATGGCAACTGCTTCCTTCCAGGCCGATGGTCCAGCTGTAATAATGGTTGTCCATATGGAATGGAACAAACAGACACAGGATGCCGTAAGGATATGCATTTTTCTCGCAACTACATAATGTGATCGAAAAAAATTGAACGTTTTAGTTGCTGTTCTTGTGCCATAGTTAGTAAATTCTAGGTTTGAAGAGATGGTACTTGACTCCTTCTTTTTTTA